>CAUYQV010122977.1:0-47026 GCA_963574575.1 Galagoides demidoff | reverse complement strand
GCGCCGCTCCTCTCCTCTCCCCTCCCCTCCCCTCCCCTCCCCTGTCCCGTCCTCTCCTCCCCTCCCCCCTCCCCTCCCCTCCCCTCCCCCCTCCCCACTCCCCTCCCCTCTCCTCCCCTCCCCTGTCCGCTCCTCCCCTCCCCTCCCCTCCCCCCTCCCCACTCCCCTCCCCTCCCCTCCCCTTTCCTTTTCTTTCTCCCTGGGTAGAGTGCCGTGGTGTCACAGCTCACAGCAACCTCAAACTCTTGGGCTTATGTGATTCTCTTGCCTCAGCCTCCCAAGTAGCTGTGACTACAGGCACCTGCCACAAGCCTGGCTATTTTTTACTTTTCTACCCTAAATGTTTTTTAAAGTTTTGATATTGCATTATTTTTTAAAGTTTCTGTTTATTAGACTAATTTTTAATTTTTGACATAGTAAAATTAATATTTATTATTTTCTGTAGGGAATTAAAAAAAATTTAAGCATAATTTCAAAATTTCATTCTATATGTAAATTAGATACTTATGAACTCATGAAACTGGGTTGGCCATGGATCTTGATTTTAATTCTGTACAATTTCTTGATAATGTAGAGATAGATTTAAGGTTTTATAACATGAAATACAGAGCTGTATAACATGTGAACATGTTTACTTTTCATAATTTTACAATTGTCTTATATTATTTCCTTGTAGGTCTTAGAATAGCCCCTTTCTTCCCTTCCACTTCATATCTGTGTTTATGTGGACTAATGGATCACAGATAGCCTACCTGAGTGTGGGTGGGGAGAAGAGGACAGTTGCTGGGAGGAGAGGACAGTTGGTGCCCACTGGGGGCCCCTGGCTCAGGAGGCCTCAGCAGGTTGTTCTGGTCACAGGTCCCCTCACGGGTCCCCTCATGGTGACATGCACAGCTTTCTGATCTTTTCATGTCCACCCTGACATTCCTGGTCCATCCCTTGTTCTTTCATGCAGTGTGGATTTTTATATTTATAAATTTGGCAAAATATATAAACAATGACAACTTACTCTAGAGAACTTATGTATATACTCCCAGTTCATATTATTTAACATCATAAAATGTCATCATTTTTCTCCTACAGAATGATTTTAAGTGTAATCAGCCTCTAATTCAGAAGCAACAGTATGTGCATATGGACAGCTCAGGACTTCAGGAAAGAAACACTCAATTTTGTAGGTAGAGGATCTCATGCAGAATTTTCTATTTGTGTTTCTAGATTCTTTTTCAACCCTTTCTAAAGCAGAATAAGTTGTAAGAGTATTCCCTTCTCTAGATCTTTTATATACAGGTAAATTAACATAACAGAGAAAACCCACTAGGTCAACGGCATGGATAACACTGCTATGTTTTCCGATATTTATATCTGTTTAGGATATTTCAGTTTCTCTATAAGTGCAGAGCCATAAATACAGTAATTAAAATATTTATGAACTGAAGAAAAAATCCTTTATGTGTTTTAAACTTTTAGCATCAATAATCATGGTATTAAACCTCCATAGGATTTTCAATAAACATACAACATTTCCAGATTTAACTTTTCCACAAATTAATTTAGAAAACTGTGCCTGGAATTTTCCACATTATTCTTATGACATTTTTAGTGGAAGAACCTTTGAAAATATCTTTACTGTGATATATTCTGTGTATTAATTTTTTTTTTGGTGTGTATGTGTGTGTGTATACACACATATGTAGAGAGGGTGCCAAAAAAATGTGTACACGTTTTATAAAAGGGAATAAGTGTGTTAAAATTGTAATATTCAATATATACCAATAGCATTTGTTATCTTGTGTATTATATCGTGTATCTCTTACAATTGCAGACATGAAACATGACTTGAGTATTACAATTTTAATAGTCTTTTTCTTTCTAAAAATATGTATACACTTTTTGTCCTTCTCTGTGTGTTTTAAAAACAACTGGGTTTTTAAAAAGTACCAAAGCTCATTATAAGTAAAGAGGAAATCTTTATAACTGTTGTCTAACCATCAGCTGAGCAATTCTGTTTCCCAGTCTAAAGCTGCTTCTGCTTTGCTAGTTAAGAGATATTTCTCTCTTTTTTTTTTTTTTTTTGAGACAGAGTCTTACTTTGTCACCCTCAGTAGAGTGCTATGTATCCTAGCTCACAGCAACCTCAAAATCTTGGGCTTAAGTAGTGATTCTCTTGCCTCAGCTTCCCATGTAGCTAGGACTACAGGCACCTGCCACAACACCCAGCTATTTTTAGAGACAGGGTCTCAATCTTGCTCAGGCAGATCTCGAATCCATGAGTTCATCAATCCACCTGCCTTGACTTCCCAGAGTGCTAGGATTCTAGGCATGAGCCAATGCGCTGGGCCAAGAGATACTTCTCAAGGTGGTACTGACTTTTTCTTTTTCTAGATACTATGTACCACTTAATTTTGGTTGAATTGGAAATGCCAGCATAACATAAATATTAGATGGAAGAGGTGGATAATAAGCAGTAAAGAAAATAACCCCCCAATAGATAATGGAGTCTGTGCAGTTGGTAATTCAATATTAAATCAAATACAGATTTCACATGTGGATGCATACGACTCAGTTATGAGGACGGGTGGATCCAGTTCATGGTTTGGTTTGGTTTGGTTTGATTAGGATCAAGTTCCCAGACAAATACCTGGATTAGATATTTGTAAGAAGAAATAGAAGAAGAAATAAATTAATTTGCTTTGCTTTTATATGTTTTCTTTTCTGTTTCTGTGGGTGGAGTGGTTAGTTACTGTGTGGTCACTTGGTGTGTGTGCACACTTGTGTTAAATAAGCAAATAAACTTCAATACAATAGTCTGTAGAGTATGCTGAAAAGTATTTCAATATAGGTTAAACAAACTTTATATCTACTCTCTAAGAAGATTTAATTTTTTTTTCTTTTGTTTTTAAGACAGAATCTTTGTTGCCCTCAGTAGAGTGCTGTAGCATCATAACTCACCTCAACCTCAAATTCCTGGGGTCAAGTGATCCTCTTGCCCTTGCCTCCTGGGTAGTGGGGATTACAGGCAGCCACCACAATGCGTGGCTGTTTCTTGGAGACAGGGGTCTTACTCTTGCTCAGGCTAGTATCAAACTCCTGAGCTCAAGCAATCTATTTGCCTTGGCCTCCTGGAGTGCTAAGATTACAGGTGTGAGCCACCATGCCTGGCCCAAGATTTAAGATTTTGAATTATTTTTTTCAGTTTTCTTTCTATGTATGTCACCCAGAAGTTATATCTGATTGGGGCGGGGGGTAGGGATGAATCTCCTGGGCAGTAGAAATAAACTGACAAATTTTTGTCACTAGTAAAAAATCTGAAGTATCGGCCCTTCCCACCCCCAAAGATGATAAACCTGTCATCTTAAAAAAGGTGCCTTTTGATATAAATATTCTTTAATTGTATTTTTATTAAATTTATATTTTAAAAGAATTATGCAGCAATGTAGCAGTGACTTTTTTAATACTCTAAAATTCCCTTATATGAGTTAAGTGAAGTTTATCATCTATCCTTACTTAAATTAAAAAAAAATGAATTCTGCTAAAGTGTTAGCTTGAGGGCCAGAGGTTTTCCTAAGAGGTCAGAGCTCTACTTCCCTACACCTCTGTGTTGACACTTAAGGGCTTTAAGCTATGGTCTTTGTAGATGCCCAAAACAAAAATAGTTTCTGAGATGACAAGTTTTCCTGTCTTGCTAAATATCCTAGAAATATAGAACACATTTTAGTGTTTGGTTTGAACACTGCCCTGTTCCATTTATTTGTATGAGGCTTCTGTCCCAGCCGGTGAGTTACAGGAGTGTTTACCTTGATCTCTGTGCTTGTCACTGATTAGGCAGGGGCAGAAATACTTGTTACAGTAGATGTTCAGAATGTGCTAATGGAGAGAAATAAGAAGTAGGACATAAAGGCGCAGCACGTAGTTGCAGTGCAATGTCAAAAGGGCTGGGACAAAAGTATGTCCAGGTGTCACAGGACCCCGAGGAGGTGCCTGAGGGAGGTGGTGCTTGAGCTGAGTCCTGAGGATTGAGGAGTCAGGTGGGGAATATGAGGTTGGAGTTCAGGGAGGACTTCCCTGAGGAGGCACCCTGTGAAAGTAATCACAGTAATCTGAATGTCAATTTTATTTCTTTTAGGATTTTTATTTTATTGTCTTTCTCATATCACGTGAGCTCTCCATGTTTGCAAGTCCAGAGTCAGTACTAGCAGCTCAACAAGGTCATGAAGGTGCCAGCGTCCTTCAATCTTCCTGCTCCCCTGTCTGTAGAATGAAGCTTTTGTCCCGGTGGTAATGAAAAAGGAAAGTGTGCAAAGAAGAAAGGTTTCTTATGAAGCTTTGTTTGGGTGGTTGGTTTGGTTTTTGACTTTTTTAAGTGGAAAGAATTTTACCTACGGAGGAGTCACTTTCACCCGGATTCCCTGGTTTTGACATTTTGCCACATTGATCGTGCTCCCACTTGTGCACGATCTGAGGATGAGATCTCTTCCTGAACTGCTGAGGATGAGTGACGGACGTGACCCTTGGACCCTGAGTACTTCAGAAGAAGGATTTTCTGTGCTGCACTGATGCTGTTTATAGCTCATGTTTAGACTTCCTATCTCTTGCTTATCCTCTTGGCTATTAGCAAATCCTTCTGTGTCTGATCTGGTATCAGACATTGCATTTAGTTGTCAGGTCCTCTTTCCATAGGACAGTTCTTTGGGCTTTCTTAACATGGACAGTGTTTCTTTGTAGTGCCCTTCACTTTGGGTCTGCCTATATTTCCTCATGATGAGATTGAGGTCGTGCGTCTCGGCAGGAGAGATGTGTCCCCTCAGTGTTCCATCAGGAAGCTCCTGAGTCAGTTCACCTGTCACTGGTAATTTAACCTTGAGCGCATAGTTATAGTGGCATTTGTTAGATTTCTTCACCATATGTGAACTTCTTTTCTTTTGTAGAAATTAAGTAATATAGGGGGTGATATTTTGAGACTCTAAATACTTGTTCGGTTTCTCAGCACACTTTCACCCAATTATTTTAGCATCCAAGGGTGTTTCTTACCTGAGTCAATTATAATTATAAAGGTTGTAAAATATTTTTTGAGATTTTATTTTTGAAAAGTGTTAATGTCTTTTGAGTGAGCAGTACATAGGAAACTGAATCTTAAACAGATAAAATGGAACAGTTTGGAAGACTTGTCTGAGTTTTCTTGAGAGACTGGGAGGAGGTGAGAAGGGCCCTGAGCTTGGAATTTTCCAGCCCAACTCTCAGGAACCAGGGAGGACTTTATCTTATTTCTGTTTCTTCTTTCCATCTGGCACCTAAGTACTATTTGATAAGTTTCATTTCAGGTAGTTATCTTGAGAAAAATGGGACTCAATATCACTTTCCTATCTTAGTTATGATTCTCTGAAAATGACATATCTTTGATCTCATCCAGGGTGTTTTTATGACCGAGCTATTAGAAAAACTTCTCCTTACCAAGCTTTTCAACAGAAGTTAGTACTAGAGATTTTATTTGGGATGCCAAGAGTGAATGTTCTCCCACATGAATATAATTTTAAGAAAGTAAATTATAAGATATTTAGGTTACTACAGACATTTGTTCTCTTTAATTATTAGAAATATAAATGAATGAGCTGTATTATTTGGTGAGGTTTGTATGTTCATGACTAATATGTTGTAATGTTAAACTTTGAGCATAATTTTAAGACTTCTTTTTTCATTTAGAAAAAAGACTGTTTTCTGCCTACAAAAGAAAATTGTGTGTGTATACACATCCATTTTCTAAAATATCTTTTGAATATTCTATGTTAAAAATCACATATATCCAGTTTATTATCTCTTGACAACCTACAACAATTTTTCTATTTACTCCCCCGGAAGTATAAGTTATTCAAAGTAAGAATAATGCATTTTGATTTATTAATATCATTTTTTATAAAATAGAAAGAATGGTAAAAATTGATTCTTAAACAATAATCTAAAGTTTTAGTGTTTTTATAGATTGTCTGAAGAAGCTATTTAGCTATGAAATAACATAATTGAAAAAACTGTAGAAACAAATTAGCCATGTTAGTGAAAGGCTATCATAGTTAAACGAAGGTCTAAACATTGTTTTCTTATTCTTTATCTTCAGCAATAATTTGTTTGCAAGAAACAGAAACCTCTGGTTAGCTTAAATGTAAGGAGATAATGTTACAAGGATGTCAGGTAGTTCACAGGATGTATCTAATGTTAGGTGAAATCACACAGTCCACTGAAACTGGGGCCCAGAGAAGTGGCAGGGAGCTGCCACACCTTCTTCTCTCTCCCTCTGTGTCGCCGTTTCTCACTTCAGTGCCTCCAGTGCAGAGTATTTCCTTGTCGATTATTGTGTGTGCTACAGATGGTGGACTGGAGTGGAGTGGGGCAGTCCTGTCCTCACCATCGGAGGGAAGACAATTAACATTATCGAGGAACTAAAGCGGCACTAACCAGGGGCACACGTTGTCTTTTTTTTTTTTTGCAGTTTTTGCCTGGGGCTGGGTTTGAACCCACCACCTCCAGCCTATGG
Organism: Galagoides demidoff; assembly: GCA_963574575.1. NCBI lineage: Eukaryota > Metazoa > Chordata > Mammalia > Primates > Galagidae > Galagoides > Galagoides demidoff. The sequence goes on along the minus strand of CAUYQV010122977.1, from coordinate 40,500 downwards.
GGCTGGCGCCCTATCCTTTGAGCCACAAGGTGCTGCTCTTGTCTTTTTAATTCTCTTACATCTCTGCATGGCAGATGTCACTCCTTTTTGTTTATAGATAATAATTCTCATACATCTCTGCATGGCAGATGTCACGTCTTTCCTGTTTATAGATAAGAAGTCCAGGGTATAAGGGTAGTTAAGTAAATTTCTCAGACTCTTCCATTTATGGGCATTAGATTGGAACTCAGGTCGTGTAACCCCAATTCCAAACTCGGTGTCCTTCCATCCTGCTCTTCAGTAAAGCATACCTGGGGCCTGCGGGGCGTACAGCTGTTGCCCCTCTTCCTCAACACAGTGAGAGTTCTTCCGACCTTGCTGGGTTTCTGAGTTTTGCTTTGCTGTGTGGATGGCACTGATGTGGAGTCCAACCCTCTTCCATCTCTGCTCTCATGTTTTCTTCGTCAGCATCTGTTGCTTACTGTCCTGATTTTTCTTTGCTTTTCCTCCCAACTCGTTGCTGTTTCTGCCTCGATTGCAGCTACTATATCTACAGTTTGTTGAATGATCTCAATTTTTTTTGTCTCTTCTTTTCTTCTATTCCTTCCAAACCTTGACTTTTATGCAGGAAGCTGGCTACATGCAGGTCCTGCCCAGCAATCAGACATGCCTTTTCTACAGCTGGGACTAATGGACAGGCCCCAGTAGGTTGATTGCCTGGCCTCCCCTTCTTTTTGCGTCATTTATTTAATTGCTGCCTGCTGCTCCTGGCTCTTGGTTGATGGAAAGAAATGCCTTTCTAGTCCTATTTCCCCAGTTGACTTTAAGCTTAGGGTAAAGGGAGAGAGTAACTTACCTCCTCAGTGTTAAGAAAACAACTTCTAAAGACAACTGAACTCAGCCTGACTCCTAACCCCCAAATTAAGCATCTTCTCACATCTTTTTATGAGTAGACAGAACATGAGTTACAAGTATTTTAACAAGTAAATAAAGGCTGTCATCATAGCTTTCAAATTTTACAGAGTAAATTAACACCATTCATTTCTTTTTTGATATCTTGGCTTTTGAAATCATGAGGATGATTTCTGTCTTATTTAATCACTTATGCTTATGTACCTATAGTATCAAGAAAATGAATTATGTGGGCAGCTCCTGTGGCTCAAAGGAGTAGGGCTCTGCCCCCCTATGCCGGAGGTGGTGGGTTCAAACCCAGCCCCAGCCAAAAACTGCAAAAAAAAAAAGAATTATGTGACATTAAATATAGTAGCTTAAAATATTAAAACCACATATTAAACCTATATTAAATAATCCATTTAAGAAGTTTTTACAAGTAGTGATTTGTCACCTGGCAATTTCAATACCTAATTTTTCCTCCTACAAGTACCTCTATTTGGAATTATCTGTATTTTATTATTTAGTGTCAAACATTAAAGAAATTACCTTTTTATCACTTATAGTCTCTTTGAAATAATGTTCTTATACTTTTTTATAAGAGTTTCACATATACAGAAGTTATTTGCTGATGATATAATATTTTGCTTAACTTTGGGGCTCTGTTTTTTAAACAATATTCTGAAATTACTCTTGGTAGCGTGGTAGAATATTATCTTTTTAAAATTGTTTTTCAATTTTTTTTATTCTTTTAAATTTTTTTATTGTTTGGAATTCATTGAGGATATAAAGAATTAGGTTACACTGATTGCATTTGTTAGATAAAGTCCCTCTTATAATGTGTCCTGCCCCCTAAGAGGTGTGCCATACACTGTGGCCTCCATTCTCCTCCTTCCTCCCCTCTCCCCACTTGCTTATTCCTATACCCACCCTTGTATTAGCTCCTCAATTATCTTCATATTAGAATAGAGCACATTGGATTTTTGCTTCTCCATTCTTGTGATGCTAGCTAAGAAGAATGTGTTCCACCTCCATCCAAGTTAATTCAAAAGATGTAAAGTCTCTCTCTTTTTCAGTGGCTGAATACAATTCCATGGTATACATACACCACATCCGGTTAATCCATTCCTGGGTTGGTGGGCATTTAGGCTGTTTCCACATTGTGGTGGTTGTAGACTCAGCTGTGATAAACAATCTAGGTCAAGTGTCCTTATGATAAAAGGATTTTCTTTCTGCTGGGTAGATGCCTAGTAATGGGATTGCAGGATCAAATGGGAGGTCTAATTTGAGATATCACCTAACTCCAGTGAGAATCGTCCACATCACAAAGTCTCAAAGCTACAGATGCTGGCATGGACACGGATAGAAGGGAACACTTTTCCACTAGTGGTAGAACTGCAAACTAATACAACTTTTTTGGAAGGAAGTATGGAGAGTCCTCAAAGAACTCAAGGTAGAATAGTATCTGTTTGGAATTTGGCAGCCTTGATTTACTTTAATCTTGTTAACTTATTTTTGTAGAAATAAAAAATTTTAAGTACTCTAGATTTAAAATATTAAGTATATACACTTTAAAAAATTGTGACTATATGAGAATAGACTTTATTATGTTGTGACAAATAAGGACCAATTACTTTCCTAAAATAATTTTTTTTTTTTTGAGACAGAGTCTCAAGATGTTATCCTGGGTAGAATGCCATGGTGTCATAGCTCACAGCAACTTTCAACTCCTGGGCTCAAGCCATCCTCTTGCCTCAGTTTTTCTATTTTTAGTAGAAAAGAGGGGGGTCTCATTCTTGCTCTGGCTGATCTCAAACTCGTGAGCCCTCACAAAGTGCTAGGATTTTTTTAAGTTGAAACTTTAAGGAAACAACCAAGCTTCCAACTTGGAAATGATCTTTAGTAGACATTGTTTTGCCTTTTTATCATATTAAATTAGAGCAAATATGATAAATTAAGGGCATATAATTGAGGCTGATTATTAAATACAAAAATAAATATATAAGTGTGCCTATCAACAATACTACTGTTGTTCAGAGTGTTCATATTTGTGGCATAACACTAGAAAGATTTAATTTAAATTAAATTAAAGATTAATTATTTTACTTGAATGATCTTTGGATAGTTTTGATTATAAATTGAGGTCTAAAATGTTTAAAACAAAGAATTTTGATTTGTTCTACGTTTCACTTGTTAAAAGTTTTGCTGTCAAAAAAAAAAAAAAAAGAAAAGTTTTGCTGTCAGGTGCGGTGGCTCACACATGTAATCTTAGCACTCTGGGAGGCTGAGGTGGGTGGATTGCCTGAGCTCCCGGGTTCAAGACCAGCTTAAGCAAGAGTGAGACCCTGTCTCTAAAAATAGCTGGGCATTGTAGTGGGTGCCTATAGTCCTGGCTACTCAGGAGGCTGAGGCAAGAGAATCACTTGAGCCTAAGAATTTGAGGTTGCTGTGAGCTATGGCACCATGGCACTGTACTAAGGGTAACAAAGTGAGATTCTGTCTCAAAAAAAAAATTTTTTTTTTTGCTTAGTTTTTTCACACTAAATAATTTTTTGTAAGTGGTCAGTGCACTTGAGACCAAGGTGCTCATATAATATGGTTTTAGAAACATCATTAACATGTGAAATAGGACTCTCCAAAGAGTAATATAAAAACAGCTCATCATACTCTGGTATTTTTTCCCAGCTATTTTTATGTGTTTTCCATTCCTTTCTTCTTTCTCTTTGCTTAAGCTGTGCTAGTTTTCCGATTGGGGTAGATAATAACATTTTATGGTCATAATTTACCTTATTTGCCGACTGTTTTCTAGGGGTACTCAAGATTTTCTGTATTATTGTGGTAAGACTTTATTTTGTTAGCTGTGACCTGAAACCACACTCAGCCTTTCTCTTCTTTTCTGGGTAAGAATTGGGAGGAGGGGCAGCAGATGACAGATGAACTGCTGGGTAGAGATTGTATTGAGACAGACCACCAAGGAAAGCGTCTCAGTCCATTTTCTGTTGCGTATAACAGCGTACCTGAAACTAGGTACTTTACAAAGCACAGAAATTTGCTTTTAGAATTTTGGAGGCTGAAATGTCCAAGGTTGAAGGGCTGCATCTGTTAAGAGCCTCTTTGCTGGTCAGGACTTCTCTGCAGAGTCCAGAGGTGGCCTGGGCATCCCATGGGGTGGAGCTGAGTGTGCTAGCTCACATCTTTCTCTTTTTGTAAAGCCACCAGTCCCACTCCCATAATAACCCATCAACCCATTAATTCATGAATAGATTAATCACCTCTTAGAGGTCCTACCTCTCAATACTGCCACACTGGGGACAGATATTCAAACCACAGCAGAAAGTTTTTGGAATTTCAGTAGTTGAAAACAATCTGAGAGTTCTACTCATCTGTCCAGATTTGTTTAAGTTTGTGGGCAGATTTTTACCTCGGTATTTTTTAAATCCATGGTGTATGTCTGGTTTGGATACTGGTCATTTACTCAAGAGAAGCGACAGTTGGAAGGACAGGTTCAGCTAATGATATAACAGAAACTCCATATAACCATAGCTTAAACAAAGCAGATGTCTGTTTCTGTTTCACATCCGTGTAAGGCCTGGGCAATCTATCACTGGAAGTGCTCAGGGATCCGCACGTCTTCCAGCTCAGCATGCTGCTGTCCCTGAGTGGGCTTACCTCCTGGCTGGGTGTGGCAGTGGACCCTCCAGGCCATGGGCCAGCTTCCAGGAGTTGCCCTCTACTCCTCCACTTACACCTTATTGGTCGTTGCTCAGCTCCTGGCTGCATGTAGCTGTGAAAAAACTGGTAAACGAGGTCTTTATTCTGGTAGGACCCATGCTCTACCCAAATTCAGGGGTTCTATTATTGAGGAAGGAGAGACAAAAGATATTGGGGAACAAATAGCAGTCTTTTCCCCAGGAGTTAGAAATCTGCTATATGTGTTATATGCATATGTATTAGAATTATAACTAACTGCTTTGACTTTGATTATTAGGTCCTGAGGAAGGTGTGCATAGCACCCACCTCTACCGACATAGATAATTGAGGAAGCTGTGGTTGTGCTTGGGTTTCAGGACTTTTTTTCTCCAAGTCAGATAATATGATGATGTGGTAACAAGGTTTGAGGGAGACACAATCTCACATGTGAGCCTGAAAACCCAACCATCACAGTTGTGAACTATAAGTGGTCAAATAACTACTTATTTATCTGTTCATTTAGAGACAGGGTCTACTCTGTTAACCCAAGCTGGAGTGCAGTGGTGAGATCATAGCTCACTGCAGCCTTGAACTCTTGGGCTCAGGTGAATGTCTCACTTCAGTCTCCTGAATATCTGGCATCACAGGCACATACTACTATGCCTGCCTGGTTTCAGGACATTTTAAAGCCCCTTCTTCCAGAGTTTTAGAAAAATCTTTTAATCAATTATAAGTAATATTTGGTAAATCTTATGGCATAGAAATTGCCAAGAATTTTTATGTTTTAATGTTTGAAACATTTAAGAAATCAAAACCACTTCTATTGGTTTATTAACTTAAAAATGGCTAATTGTAGAGTATATTGGAATGAAATTTATTTTGAATTTATATTTTGAAGTGATTTTTGTCAGAGAAGGTTGGTGATATGTATGTAGTTGGTGGGTCCATTAATGACATACTCTCTAAGTTTATATCAAATCTTCACATTCAAACAAATCTAACTTCTCTGTTCATCCTTTTAGGGGAAAGCTAGATTGTTCATCCTGTGGAGAGGGCAGCAAGTGCACATTATCAGACTGCTGTGGGGAGGGCTGTGCAGCTGTGTGCAAGCTGGGCCTTATGTAGGCCAGGAAGGTTCTGGCCAGAGAGGAGGTGGGAACTGTGAACAGATTAGAGGAGTAACCAGTAAAGAGGAGAGAGGGGCTTCTCGGGGAGAGGGCCTTGTACACAAACACACTCAGGTGGAAAGGCCGTACCCAGGTAGGGGAGTTAGCTGTGTTTACAGGTAGTGGGCATCTCATTATGAAGCTAAAAATAAAGTTGGAGATGTACATAGTGGCCACACCATAAAAATTGTCTTTTCTGTGCTGAGAAGTTTGAATTCTTTCCTAAAGGCTGTGGAAAACTACCAAGGGATAGAGAAAATAACAGTGTAATTCTAGCAAGACTGTTCTGGGGATAGTGGATGAAAATATCTAAGACTGGAGGAAAAAAGTCCAGTAAGGAGGTTGCAGATCCAGTCCAAGTTGTACCCGGAAGCCAGGACTCGGGGAGCGGGGAGGATGCAGTTCATGTCGAGGGAAGAAGAGCTGTGAGGCCAGGACACCAGCGGGTGTCGGGAAGAAATAAGGAGGGAGGAGGCCCACGACTTTCCAGGTCTACAACTGATACTCTCAGTTACCAAACAAAATCAGACAAATGAACTGAAAACCTCTCCTCAGCCAGCTTGTATGTAGTATGCCAAAGTTGCACAGTTTTGCTGCTTTATTCTTTTTTTTTTGAGACTGAGCCTCAAGCTATCCCCCTGGGTAGAGTGCCATGGCATCACAGCTCATAGCAACCTCCAACTCCTGGGCTCAAGTGATTCTCCTGCCTCAGCCTCCCAAGTAGCTGGGACCATAGGCGCCCGCCATAATGCCCGGCCATTTTTTGGTTGCAGCCATCATTGTTGTTTGGCGGGCACCGGGCTGGGGATTCGAACCCGCGACCTTAGGTGTACGTAGTTGGCGCCTTAGCCGATTGAGCCACAGGCGCCGAGCCAGCTGCTTTATTCTTTAAAGAGCTCTAAGAAGCATTTCATTCATGTTGAAAAAACAACTGCCCCCATGTTTTGGTTTATTTTAGGTTTTTATAGCTCATGGGGAGATGATGCCCTAAAAAATTGTTTTATAAGCCAGCAGATCTTTTAAGCTTAATTGTGAAGCTGATTTAATTCCTTTTCTATTACATATCATTAAAATGGTGAACCAGTTTTCTAGAATGCTGTTTCTTTACTGTGGGTTTAGTTGAGCTTTCTTGGTTACCAGCACACTAAGTAAAAGTCTTTTAATTTTGTTGGAACATTTCTGCAGTGACAGAATGGTTTAGATGACGGAGTGGTTGGTAGGTTTAACTGCTGACGGCTTTGTCTCTCCTGGTATTTCAGCACATTTCCTTTTAGGAGAAAAATGCATCCTTTTCCAGGACTAGCTTTCCTGTGGGAATCTTCAGCCATTTTTCATTTGACTGTCTTCAAGCTCTTTTCTGCCAGACACTGATCTAAATACTAACAGATGATAAATCGTCCACTCCACTCTCATGTGCATGCAGTCTCACATTTGAAATATAATTCAAGGAAAAGGAGTAGATCATAGTCTTATACGTAGACTTTGCTGACATGCTATCTTTGTAATGAGTGTAAAATAAGGTTTCTTGTTAGAAGTCCTTATATCAACATAGATGGTTCTCTCTCACGGCACCCTATGCCACTGTGTATGCAGTGTGCTCTATTAGGGGCTGCTGCCCGTGGTGCGAATTGGGTTTGGTTGTAACTACTTGCTAATCAGGAGTCAATGTTTAAAAGGAAATGGGGTGGAATAGCCGGGTGTTGTGGAGGCGCCTGTAGTCCCAGCTGCTCGGGAGGTTGAGGCAAGAGAATCGCTTAAGCCCAGGAGTTGGAGGTTGCTGTGAGCTGTGATGCCACAGCACTCTACCGAGGGCGATAAAGTAAGACTGTTTCTAAAAAATAAAAAATAAAGATAAAAATAAGGGAAATGGGGTGGCTCTGGGCATTGACGGTCATATCATCCATTAGGCAAATGATATAGTGCTGAGATCCTGCTGACCTGGGGCAGAGCTGGCAGTACAGCTGGAGAGGGAGTGTATTCTTGAGCATGGCCAGAGACAGAGAAACTCAGGATTTGGCTAGTGATGTTTAGATTTTGTGAAAAAAGGGTTTGATAAGTGGAATTCCTGTAGGAAAAATAACTTTGTTATTATGAATTTTATATAAATAACTGTTTAGAATACACTCTTTAATGCAGTTACTTTTATAACAAAATGTATGTTTCTGTTTCTATAGACTACAACTCACATGAGACTCTAGAGTAGACTTTTAGAATCACTGACCACTTTTCAAAATTGTATGGGTCACCTTTTAGGGAGACTGCTAATGTGTTAGTTTTTGAATTTAAATGCTGTTAGAAAAAGAAGGAGCTAGTGATTATGAAATTATGTTTGAGAAAATAAATCAAAGATTCACATTGTGATGTTCTTAAGCTCTTTATTCTCACATCTGGACAGTAAAATGTCTCTAGCCACTGGGAGGCGGATCCAGGAGTACTATGTAGTCACTAAAACCGAGTTTTAAAATCAGACAGACTGTGCCCCGCCAAAAATTAGTTGTCTTAATCTTACCGCTGGCTGTTCATCATTGCTAAAGTCTAGTTCCAGGACTGTTACATGAGCCTGCTGTCTTCCTTTGTGGGCATTAATGTGAAGAGTCCGTAAGGAAATATGTGTCAGTTAGTTCAGAGCTTAGCAAAGAGCTGGCACTAAAATTGTGTGCGTCATGGTTAATACTATCTGACCAAGGGTGAGAGCTTCACGTATTGTGGAAACATTGGGACAGTATAGTCCTTATGTTTGGAATTTAAATATTTCTATAAATTAGATGCAGATGAGAGAGAACCCTGCAATTTTTACATGGTTCAGTTGTTACATTTGCTTTGTGTTTCATATTCAAAATCAGGATAAAAGCTAGAGGAATCTCTGAATTTACAACTAAACTATAGTGAGTTAGCAATAAAGAAAATAGGACCATATAAAATGGCTTACCATTTATTCCTCTTTCCTGAATATAAATCTGTATTCTAAATAGCTTATAAAGATCATATTTTTTAAGATAAATTATTTTTATATATTCAAAAGAGAATAGTCTGTAAATGATTTATATCATACCAACTTGTTTTCCAAAACAGGACAGATAAAGGTTAAGAAACACACTATATCATTATATAAAAAGACACCGATGCTTCTTGTAAGTTATTCACAATGGCATAATATGGAATCAACCCACGTGTCCATTGACAGATAATGGGATGAAGAAAATATGGTGCATATATATGAGCATGAAGTATTACCTGGCCATAAAAAATGAATGAGATCATGTCTTTGTCAGCAATAAGGATAGAACTAGAGGCTGTCATCTTATTTATTTATTTTTAGAGATAGAGTCTCACTTTGTCACCGTCAGTAGAGAGTGCCATGGCATCACAGCTCACAGCAACCTCCAGCTCTTGGGCTTAGCCAATTCTCTTGCCCTAGCCTCCTGGGTAGTTGGGACTACAGGCGCCCTCCACAACACCCAGCTATTTTTTTTGTTGCAGTTTGGTCAGGGCCAGGTTCGAACATGCCACCTTCTATATATGGGGCCGGTGCCTTACTCACTAAACCACAGGCGTTGCCCATTTTTTTTCTTTTTTTGAGACAGTCTCACTTTGTAGCCTCACTTGAGTGCAATAGTGACATAGCAACCTCAAATTCTTGAGTTCTAGTGATCCTCTTACCTCAGCCTCCTGAGTATCTGGGACTACAGGCAACCACAACACCTGGCTGTTGTTTAGAGGTGGGTGTCTCGCTGTTACTCAGGCTGGTCTTGAACTCCTGAACACAGGCAGTCCACAGCCTCGGCCTCCCCGAGTGCTTGGATGACAGGTGTGAGCCACCCTGCCCTGCTCAATGTTGTTATCTTAAATGCAATAACTCAGACACACAAAGTGAGACACCACACATTCTCACTTTTACTTGGGGGCTAAATAATGGGTATCCGTGGACGAACAGAGGAGAATAGTAGACATTGGATGCTCCAAAGGAGGCACTGGGGTGAAGGATGAGAAATTACCTGTTGGATTCAGTGTACGTTCTTTGGGTGATAGGTATAATAAAAGTCCAGAGTTCGCCATTATGCAATAGATTCAAAGTAACAAAACTGCACTCGTACCCCCTTAAATCTATAAAAATAAACTTCAAAAAATGAAGAAAAGAAAACAGATCATTTAATTGTGATTCAGTTTTAGATTTAATAACAATTATGACAAACTCAGAAGAAGAAGTAAGATATAGAATTCCAGGAACATTATGATTTCAGTTATGGGAAATTTATACACTGAAAGAAAACCAGGGAAAATAATACAAAAATGTTGACATTTTAACAATAGGTTTTCCATTGAGCTTTGTGATAAGCAAGGTGAAATAAATAAGATAGACTTTAGTTTTCATTGATTAATGTATTTATCAGTAGAAAATTAGCTTTTCTCCTATCACTAAATTAAATCAGTGAAGTTATACTGTGTAATTCCTGGCACTAAATTATATGGCTGAAGCTACCATTACCATGTGTTTCAGTTACATAGGTGTTGCTGAATGCTGTTAGCACAATGTCTTCAACTATAGTTCTAAAGAAAATAAAAATATTGGCTGGGCACAGTGGCTCCCACCTGTAATCCTAGCACTCTGGGAGGCTGAGAGGGGTGGATTGCCTGAGCTCAGGAGTTCTAGATCAGTCTGAGCAAGAGTGAGATCCCATCTCTACTAGAAATAGAAAAACTAGCCGGGCATTGTAGTGGGCGCCTGTGGTCTCAGCTACTCACGAGGCTGAGGCAAGAGGACTGCTCAAGCACAAGAGTTTGAGGTTGTGTGAACTGTGACGCCGCAGCAGTCTATCAAGGGTGCCATGTGGAACTGTGCAGGTTTGTCACTTAATTATAATATGTTGAGGATATTTCTGTTGTTTTAAGAGTTAATATAGCCCAAGTAAATGCTTTCTGATGCCTTAGCTTCTAACCCATAGAAACTAGCTCACTCACATCACCTTCAGACCCCTGCCTGTCATGTCGTAGCTATTTCAGAGTGCTTTGTAGGAACTAGAAAGCAGTTCTTCCGTAGTTTTTAGTCAGATGCATGCCTTTTGCAGCATACACTGTGTCTTTTGTGAGCTGTTTTGTGCTTGTATTTTTTTTTTTAAGGGGAGTTTTTAGACTGCTCCTGTTTTCAGTTTCAAAGATGTTGAGATGTCAAGATTTTGGCAGTTTCAGTTATTAAGGAAGTAAAAGAGAAAAAAAATATCCATCTCATATTTTGCTTTTTAGATAGTAGAAACAAGATTTAGTATTAAACTCCTGTAGATTGCTGATACAAATCAGGCATCTTTGAGTAAATTATAAGTGGAATTTTAATTGTTGTATTGATCTTCGTATATAGGGAGAAGGAGTGACTGACTGGCTCAATACTTAATTCATTTAGAAGGTCTCTTCTTGCATCCTTTGTTCTAGATACATTATAATCCCCTGAGATAAAATCCTTACTAGCTTTTTCTTTTGCCTGTCAGAAATGTACCTTTAACCCAAAGAAATTATTCACACCTTTCATTGTTTTCTAATCTGTAATAATAAGAATTGTCTGCTTTCTGCACTTTTCCAGACTCTTATGGAGGCCGGGCAGCCCCACTGTAGAAGGATTGTAGGATCAGAGCCCTGGCCAGGCCCTTGGGCAGGTGACTGACAGTTTCTACACTTTATTATCTCTCCTGTACCATGGAGAAGGTGACACCCACTCACAGGGGTGCTCCGAGAAGAAAGAGGGTCATATGTGGGTGTGCCGTGTGGAAGTGCAGAGTGGGCAAGCTATCTCGTGTTCTAAGGCCCTTGGTGGGAGGACCCCTGAAGTCAGAGACTGACTGGCTTGGGTGCCCCAGTGTTGGGAATGGTTTCATGGTGGCACATTGCCCTTTGGCATCAGGGAGCAAACTAAAATACTTCACAAGCCCAAAGTTTGTGTGTAGGTTAGGCCTTTCTCTATATGGTACACTATCTTTTTTCACTTGAACCATGGTTCATTCCCCTCTGATGTTTTAGTGACCCACATGCCGTAACAAACAGCAGTTAAAGCATGTAAGGATTTGATTCTTCTTCCATTGGGACCTAGTCTAGGCTCGTCTCTTGGGCTTTTGGTGTTTTTTGACTCCAAAAATTAGCTCTTAAAATTTCACCCAGGGCTGGTAATGTGTAGAGTTGGAATCTTTACATCTATATGTGTCCTTATCCTTCCCCCAGATCCTAAATTGAATAACCCCTGTTAGCAGACAGGGAAGAAAGTGCGGGTTTTTCTACAAATCAGGCACCAGGTCATGAAGAAGCGGATGCCTCTGGGCCACCTTGTAGGTGTGGTGTCCCGTCCCGCGGGACATGGTTATTCGTGGGGGCCGGGGGACCGAGCCTGAAAAACAATGGTCGAGAAAGAGAGAACGAGACCAAGCAGATTCCTTGTCAAGGTCTGTTTAATGGCGGCGAAAGGCCGGTTTTTAAAGCTTACAGGTGAACAGGGGGCGGAGGGAGTGAGAGGAGGAGTGAAGAGGAAAGGTGTCCTTCGCTGATTGGTGGATTTCAGGTTCAGGCTGTCAGCTGGTTGCCCAGGCGCGGGAACGGCCGCCATCTTGAATTTAAACAAAGGAATTCCTACTATGTGGTCAGTCGCTGAGTAAGAAGTTGCCATGGCTACGTAGGATATACACAAGCGGGGCGGGGCACGTAATTTTTGAACATTTTGTACGTGCGCTTTGGGGGAGGGGACAGCTTAGCGGGAGCCGAGGATCTTTTTTTGGCCTCCCACGTGTGGAACAGTCAGAGTGTAGAAAAGGATGCACCTCGCTGGCTGTTTGGGAATGTTGGTCCTTCCTGGAATGAAAGAACCATGGTTATTGTAATCAGAGGGGGCCACCGGCATCTCTGAGTATACTTTGGAATATTCTCTAAGGAACCATGCTAAACAATCTAACATTCAAAATTGGAATATTTGAAGACCCCTTGAAATGAAGCACATTTAATTTCAGGTTTAATTCATTAAGTATGTGTAGGAAAAATATAAAATCTGGAAATTAGACCTGGAATTTTACAATAAGAGGGGCAGCATTAACAGTGAGCATCAACTCCTGTTATTTCCTGTCTGATAAAATTTACAGAATGGCTTCCCTTTTGGCCGTTCCATAAAATGGACACAACTATTTACTTACTCCTGGTTGGACATAGATACCCATTGTCTAAAGTATGTCAGGGTAGTGCCTAGTAACACAGAGTATTATATACTTCAGTGAGTCAGTCATAAGAACTTTCCTGTACCGGCAAAAAGCACCATAAACCATCTTCGTGTTGCAGGAAGTTTCAGTCGGCCTCCTGTCTGATAGCTCAGCTCACTTTCTCCAGCTTCCAGGAGGGGCCCTGCACCTCCACGCTCCTTCACAGATGCCACCGCCTTGGCCCCATTCCTGGTCTGCTTATTTCCCCAGTCTGGTCTGCTTCTTTCCCCAGTCTTTGCTACTTTGCACTAGGCTGTGAAGCAGAGACGAGAGGGGGCAAGTTGAGACATGGAGGGTGTCTCTCCTCTTCTGTCTGGATCTGGCATGACCATCTGGTGAGAGCTCAGACTGTGTCCCCGCAGCGTGTAGCTCCTGTTGCTGTTGTGATTCTTGCTGTTATTTGCAGTGGTATATTTTCATGTGCTCTTGTACCCATCCCAGGCTGTAGATATGGGCATTCTCAGTAGCAGGAAATTTGTTTTTCACATATGAGGCCACTGGGAGTCATAATTAAGCTGATTTTTGAACTCAGATTGCAGGGGTGGCAGCAGCAATAAACAAGACCTTTATTTAAGCAGAGAAGTGGCCTTTCTCTGAGAAGTAATTACATGTCCTTATAATTACCCAGTTGAGTAACTGTAACAACTACAGGTTATTAGTACAAGTAGTAGTACAAGAATTACTAGTTGGTGTGTGTGACGACTTATTTTTGCGTGATACAAGGAGTAGAATTCATACAGTGCAGGTACTTCTGAAATGTGGAGAAGTTTAGTTTTCTAGTTTTTTAGTTATTAGTAATTCTGAGATGTTTAAGTAAGTACACATGACAGTGTATGTATATTGTGTCTCGACTTTAAAGGAGGTTCCTTGTATTTTAAATGCTGAGTCTCATTTTATGTTTCAGGGAATACCTTGGCAAGCAGCTGCAATCTGAGCAGCCCCAGACTGCGGCCGCCCGGAGCTGAGCTGTGGCTGCAGCCTCCCGACTGCCCCGGCGTGAGCTGGGAGTGTGAGCCTCCGTGATTAGGGCCAAGATAAACTTGTTGATTTTACTTGTAATTTCCTTCTGTTGTGTACCTTTCCTGATGCTAACTTCTTAAAACAGTGTTTTCCCGTTAAGTTATATAAAAGTAGATATATCCAAGGAAAATATTACTGTTACATATACTGCTTGCAATTTCTGTATTTATTGTTCTCTGGAAATGAATATAATTATTAAAGGATTCTCACTCCAAGCGTGTTCTCTTTACTTGGACTATGTATAAAGTCACCTGTTGCCTCTCTTCAAGCCAGATTGGGAGATTATTAATTGCAAAGTAATGAATGTTAGGTAAATGTTTTGAAGTTATCTGTCATCTTTCTACACACATTGCAGCTATTACCTAGAGTGAACAATATTTAGAGAATTCTAAAGTCTTAATTTTTAACATGGTGCTGTGGATCCAACGATTTGCATCTGGTGTTCCATGAAAAGTTTTAGTATTAGCTTTAATTTATTTTCAATATTTTTATGCTTGGTTGGATTTTTTTTTTTTTTTTGAGACAGAGTCTTAAGTTTGTCACCCATGGTAGAGTGCTGCGTCATAGCTCACAGCAACCTCTAAATCTTGGGCTCAGGTGATCCCCTTGCCTCAGCCTCCCGAGTGCCTGGGACTACAGGCAACAATGCCCAGCTATTTTTAGAGATGGGGGTCTCACTCTGGCTCAGGCTGGTCTGGAATTCACGAGCTCAGCCAATCTACCTGCTTCAGCCTCCCAGAGTGCTAGGATTATAGGCATGATCCACCATACCTGGCTGCAAATTTTTATATTCCTAGAACCACAGCCCTTTAGCAGGGCACAGGTGGCATGTAGGCCCTTAGCCCCAAATTTGAGCCTTTTGTGTTTTAACCTCATCAGCTGATCTCTCTGAGTCTCATTTTTCATTCATTTTCATTTTTTATTCCTAACACTTGATGAATGTTGAGTAAATGTGCTAAAGCATAAACAGTTTATTCTGTTAGCTTTTTTTCCCTTTCCCTTTTATAGAAAGACACCCATAGGATTCATCTCCTGTTTAAATATCAAAGATTGTTTCATTTTTAACATAAAAAACTTGTGGGAGAAGTTAGTCTGTGGGTTCATGTGATACAATGATTTTCCTTAAAGAAGTTCATACTATCCTGAATATAGGTAGTCTGATCAATATTTCTTTTGACTAAAAGTATAAAAATTTTTAAATTGCATAGACATAGATAATTTACTTTCCAGAAATGTGGGAAATCACTAGGCAGAGCTTTTCTCCTAGTTATAAAATATTCTCCATTAGCAGAAGATCAGTTTTCATGTTAATGTAGTCATAGCCTATAAACTTACTAGGTTTTAAAGATACTCAGTTTCTAGAAGTTCTAATAACTGGAGATACTACAGTCTGTTGAGTTTCATAAGAACATGTTCATTTGATGATGTAGGTTCTGATTTTAGTTTCATTTTTCACAGCTCTGAGGTTCTGAAATAGAAATCTGTGACATTCATTCTGGTGGAAATTATTAGTGCTTTAACTCCCAGGAAGAAGTACCTTTGTACACAGAAAGAATACTCCCATGTCATCATGCTGGAATTACTACACTATACTGTACATTAAAATTAACTATCTCTAGACACCTTCCACCTTCCCCTCGCCCCCGCTGCAAACTTTTGCACTCAGCTTATAACAACTTATAACAACTATGAAAACAATCACCTTCATTTTTTTCTTGCTTAATGTTTTCAATTAATGTTAGTGATTAAATCCTCCTTAAACTATAATAGCACCTGCAGTTAAACTTCCAACACTTAAGTAGACTTATCAGTCTGACAAAGCAAATCTTAGAAAATGCTTACAAATCTAATCAGGATTATAGGTAGTAAAACAAATTCTATTAAGCATTTTTGAGCATCTTTTTTTTTTTTTTTGCAGTTTTTGGCTGGGGCTGGGTTTGAACCTGCGACCTCCAGCATATGGGGCTGGTGCCCTACTCCTTTGAACCATAGATGCCTCCCTTTTGAGCATCTTAAAAAACAGCCTAAACAAAAACCCATTATTATAAAACGTGTTATTATACATTTTCATCAACAGTATAGGGCTAATGGGGCTACATTTGTTTTTGTGGTTACACTTTCCTTTTTTTCATCCATTGAGTTTAAAGTACATGCTCTTCAACTCAGTTCCAGTCCATTACCTGAGTTTCTCTTTTGCAACTCAGTATATGAAGGGGCTTTCCTAGTTATTGGCTATCACTCATCTCTATTATAAATACAACCCCGAGTTCAGTTGTCTACCTCCACCAGTAGGAGGCAGTCTCTCCCCTTTCTATCTTAAAATCCTCTTGTGTGTTTTATTCACCATCAGTCTGGTCTTAATTTGTCAAAATTTCACTAAAAGTTGAAATACATTAGGAAAAAACATAGTGTCGAATTGGGGTATTAATGGATTTCTTGTTGAGGGCATAATAGATTCTACAAAATCTAATAGAAACCCAACTATATAAACCAATTTCTAAAATATCCAACCCAAGTCAGGTATACTAGTCATTTTACAAAAAGAAAACTTCCAATTTTCAGATTTTAAGGTGCACACAGACATTCATTTGCACTAAAGAGAGAATGAAATCTATCTTGCTTTCTTGGAAAACTCTTTTCTTTGGGTCTTGTTGATCCTAGTATTTTGAAAGATGCGTGCAAATGGCCTTCCTGTTGGCAGATGAAGCTTGTTCCCACACATTGTACTGGCTAGCCACAGGTCTCAGAGTTACCAGTTAAAATGATGTTTTAAACATCTCCAGTTAAAATGATTTTCTCCGGTTTGACCACATTAGAAGGAATGGGGTTAATTTTCATATAATTAAAATTTAAATAACTTTGTAAACTCTAGCTGTCAACCTTGGAAAGCACAAAGACAGGTTGCAGTGCTTTTAATTTGTCTGAAAATTATTTTAAATGTTCTCTGTTCTCATTCTTTCCCTTTGAAAATAGAGAATATTTTTGACTGAATTCTGAAACCACTCAAAGTTGGTAGGTGGCAAAGTTACTTCCCAAATATGAACCTGGTAATGAAATCTCTTTTTAGTTCTAAATTTCTCTCTTGTTTTGCTGTACAAAATGTTCTGGTGAAGAGAAGTAGCTTCTTTAACTTTCTGAACAAGTTTCCAATGAGAAAGTCGGATGGGAGGAAGAATGAACTAGGAATAATTTTAAACTCCTTCAATATTGTATGCAAATCTGACGTCAAGTTCACATCTCTTTTAAATCTTAAGAGAGAAAGAGTGTTGATTACTCTTCCAAAAATAGGGTAGAAGAAACACTTCTATGATCAAAGGAACACTGATCTGCGATGTTATGCCTTCCAGTAATTGTCTATTATGCCTTTGTCTCTTTTTTTCCCTTCTCAAAGGAAGAAAGAAAATATCAGGGGACTTGGTTGAAAGAACCAATCTACAGATTAAAGAGCACCGAGTAACAGTGTAACATGCAGAAATGAGATGCTTGAAACTGTAGCACAGAGGCAATGGACTTGTATTCTTGTCCGTTTCTTACTTTAGATTTAAAGTGCTATAATGTTAATATAAAGTGGACTATGATGTGCTAAGAATGCATATTTAATTCCCCAAACACCAACAAAACAATAAATAAGCTGAAGTTACAAGACAAAGCTAAAGGGCCATTAAGGTGGTAAGATGGAATATAGAAAAATATTGATTAACCCAGAATAGTGCAGAAGAACATACAACAGAGAGGACACTTAGAAAATAAATACATGTAGCAAGAAAGTCAACTGAAACCCTCCAGTAACTACAGTCATGGGCAGGGATTGGGAACTGCCACCTTAGACATGCAGAATCAGCTGCTTCAGGGTGGCCACTTCCAGGAAGCCCACTGCACCCAGGCCCCGGGATTTGGGGAGAGAGGTCTTCTGGAGTGTTAAGTGGCTTGTTGCTTGTTTCTGTCACTGCCCCCCACGGCCCCTTCACAGGCTAAGAGTGGGAAAGCAGAAACCAAAATCAGTTCACAGACTCTCCAGCTTCCCAAATTTTCCTGATAGCATTTGCTATTATCTTTTCTTTTTATTCTTGTGGGCTTATTTCTTTTGTTTCCTTTTTCATTCATTCCATTTTTTATCCTTTTTATCCTTTCAAATGGGGTTGTGGAGGAAGCAGAAAGAAATGTGTGTTTAGTTCATCATGTTTAAGCTGAAGTCCCAAAGGTGGTATTTTTAATCACTGTTGATACGTAGAGTTCATATTTAGATAAGCATAGATTAAATTTGGGGGAAATGTTCACAGCACGTATGGCCTCAGAGTTGGAAGGGTTCTACAGGCCATCTATTCCAACAGGATGGGTACAGGACTGAAAACCACTTGAAACCATCACATGCACGTTTTACGATGACTAATGTAGCAGCAGAGACAGGTGATAGCAAGTGAGCACTAAACCTGTTTGTTGGAAACAGCTTTAGTTAGAATGTTTCTCACTTTGAGGCAGCATCAGTTTCTTGTAATTTTCAGAATTTGGGTGAAATTCTACCTTTAGAATAACAGTTAAGTCCTATCCTTAAGATTCTACTTTCTTTTAAAAGGTTTATTCTGAAACAACAATTGCTAATTTTTGTGTTTTTAATTGTTTCCACTTAAGTGTTAAAATTTTTAGGTCACATTTTGGCTATAAAGAGGTGAAACAAACTTTTGCGTGTCATGTGATGTTACTCAGAGCATGTGGCTGTGACTGTCCTCCTGAGCTGTTTGGAGAAATGATTGCACAGGTGAAGTTTTGAGTTGGTTGCTGTCACACAGCCACTTTGCAACACAGGCTCTCTGAGACTCGTGGCGAGCCTGCCCCTGGAGAGAGCAGCGTTGGTTGGCCACGTGTGGTATGGTGGCTGGGTTGCTCTATGACCCTCTGTGCTGGCCCCGCTGGCTGGGTCTAGGTTGGGTCTGACCCAACGGCAGCAGGCAGGAGGTGGACAGTCACGGCCTCACCCAGACCTCTCTCTTGAGGCAGTGGCAGATGAGACTTAGATGAAAGTCACAGGCAGAGGGATTGATGCAAAGGAAGGGGCGCGTAGAAAGATGAAGAGGCATGAAAACCACGGGCAAAAATCCACGGGGCAGGGGAGAAAAGAGCAGAGGGACAGCTTGGAGGCAAGGAGGCTGAGTCTTAACCTTGTGGCGAGCTGATGTGTCCCTGAAGACCAGCCTCTCTGCAGGCCTCTGAGTGCCGCTGGCTTCTGTGGAGGCAGAGGACCTGTGGCCTGCGGCCTGCCAGGCTTCTCAGGTGTCCTTACTCACTCCTATGCCTGAGTTATCCTGGGCACCTAGCTGAGGGAGGCTGAACACGTGAGCCAACACACACACACACACACACACACACGGTGCCTCTGGTGTGGGCTTAATCTGCGTCAAGCAGGTGAGAAGGGGCTGCAGCCGAGTGTACACAGTGGAGGATGGGACAGGCTTCTCTGGGAAAAAACAGCTTTGTCACTTGCAAGTGGAAGGCACAGGCTGGTTTTGGACAAGAGTGAACTATTCAGGGTCAGAGAAGCAGAGTTCAAACTCCTTCCAGCCATCCAGTTGGGTTTATTCCCTTGTCCATCCGCCTTATTGTCTATGTGTCCATTCATGGACCTGTCTACTCACCCATTCTTGTATCATTTCATGGCAGTTCTAATTGCTGCAGAGATCAGTGATTATGAAGATGGACCTGTTGTCTCCATTCTTGGATGAGAAAGTGGAATTTCTGACCTACTTCTGGACACAGTGCTTTATCTCAATGAAGGCTTAGCCTACCCTGCCTTGCTGGGTACATGGTAGCAGTGACTCCCAGGCCCCTGTCTCCAGCCATCCAACCCCAGAGGTGAACCAGCCCCTGTGAAACCCCTTCCAGGGACTGCAATTGCCTTCTGTTTGGAAATAGCCAGGTCTCTGTAGTGCAGTAGACACTGGTGCTGTGGGTAGCCATTTATTTTGATACAGTACCATTCCTTGTTTTGATGTTATTTCACAGACAGGAAAGTAGTAAGAACAGTACAAGGAACTTCCTTGTCCTTCTACTTGGATTCTTGCTGGCCTGACTGTTAATAGTATAATACACTTGTGATGTCTGGTAGGTGCCTCTCTGGAAACTTTTCCCCCTAAAACACGTTTTTAGGGTTTTTAGTTTTTTGCCAGTTTAATTTCTGTAAACTTTGTATCATTTTTTTTTTTCAGATTTCAAAAGAGTGAGATTTCGATGTGATTCATTTTAATCTGTATGTTAATTTGGGAAGGCTTTTTTAGTACTAACTTTTATGGAAAAAAAATTGGGATCTCCAGTTATTCAGTATGACTGAAGTTATTGGAATTTGAGCAGGTAGATAGAGTCCATAACTATTTATTTATTTGTTTGTTTGTTTTAGACAGAGTCTCACTCTGTAGCCCTGGGTAGAATGCTGTGGTGTCGTAGCTCACAACAACCTCTAACTCTTGGGCTTAAATGATCGTCTTGCCTTAGCCTCCCAAGTGGCTGGGACTATAGGATCCCAACCACAAGGCCCCGCTAGTTTTTCTATTTTTAGTAGAAACGGGTCTTGCTCTTGCTCAGGTTGGTCTTGAACTCCTGAGCTCAAGCAATTTACTCATCTTGGCCTCCCAGAATGGTAGGATTATAGATGTGAGCCACCATGCCCAGCCGATTCCATAAATTTCTGTTAAAGTTACTTCTACCTATTTTAAAATTTTTGTTGTGAAAAAGGAATTTTTCCATTGCACTTTGTAGTCACTATTGCTAGAATATAGGAATATTACTTATAAATATATGTAAGTAGATGTCCTTATCTAGCCCTTGTTACCATATCGTTGTTAGGTTATTCAGTCTTATTTGTTCTGGGTACATAATCACATGCCCTATTCCTTCTTTTCAATAGATATGTTGGTCCTTTCTGTTTGAGGTTACAGACATCTAGGTTAAATCACTCTGCCTCATCCTACCAATTAGATATTATCAAATTTCTTTAGGTTTGGGCTTGTCTGTAAAATAGGAGGAGTTTGCACCTGCTTCACAGAGTTGTGAAGATGACCCTGTACACCAGGAAAGGGCACTCCAGTGTGCAGTGAAGAAGGGCCTCCCTGGTTCATGCTGCCAGGCGGAGCTGCTGTGGGGCCCCAGCTGGAGGCTTTGCTCATAGTGTAAACTACAAAGTGCTCTTCTCCTGAGGAAAATCTACTCTCGGCTTTTTGAAAAGGAACTCCGCAGTACATTTCAAACTAAGGGAATATAATCCAGAAACATTAAGCCATTTCACTGGACCTGGGCTCTTAACATTTTCATATGTGCCAAGGACACAGACGCCTTTGGTAGATAGATCGACGGGTTTCCTCTAGAATGATCTCTCCTCCTCGCTGCCTTGGATTCCATCCTAAGCCACTGTGAGACAGGCACAGGGAGGGGGACCCCAGATGGAGACAATGTGGGGGTCTGTCCTCTTTTTTCAAGGGCTGTGGACTTTCACATTAGCTGTGTGAATAACAAAGTCCTTTAAAAGTCACACTCTTACAATTACATATAAATGTTACTATTTTATATTTAACAATACCACTAAATAAAAATTGTTCTGAGATATCTGAGTGACTCTACATATTAAAATTATGCAGTTACTATGCAATTTTTATAGGTGTTTTTACATTTTGAAAGTAAGAAGGGACTCTCCTAAATTTTTGCTTATCTTGTTTTTCTCTGCCAAGTTATTACTAAATTAAATGAATATCAAGGCATGAATATTTGTGACATGCTAAGCACCATGCTGAGGACAGACAGGAAGAACTAAAAAGGAAGGAGGGAATGTACTTCCCAATACCTGGACCCCAAACTGTGACCTGGTCAGCCTCACAAAACAGCAGACACACTCCTAAGAAAAAATTACTTCATTTCCCCATGGATAAATTGTAAGAAGAGGGCCATAAAAGATAATCCTCACTGTGGTGAGTCTGAGGCTACCTTGAGCCAACCACCTATGAATAAAGTGAGCCTGGGGGTTATGGACAGCTGATTACCACTGGGGTCATTTCCCCATCCTGTCAGCAGGAGCTTCCTGAAATGGGGTCCCAGGATGAGAGACTCTCCCACCTCACTGTGTCAAAGACCAGGTGGTATATAAGGGAACCCAGAAAGCTCAATCATTTTTTGTAAGCAGACTAAAACCCCCTGGTGGGCACGGAGGAGAAATGATAAACGCAAAGTTGAGAGTCTCCCAAAAGGCGACAAGCGTAGAGTAAGAGGCACAGCAAACTTAGAGCTTCAGCATCAGGGGCTGCCGTTCAGTGAGAGGTGTCGGGTTGGGGGCAGAAGGGAAATCAGGTTGTGGTGGTGGTTTTCCCATTGTGGAACCATGATTGCTCTCCATTAAATACTGTATACAGCAGTCTCAAGGCTCACTTTGTTAATGTCACGCGACTTGGGTGGCTGCCTCTTGGACTTCTTGCCTACTGTGAACTTTGTGGGTCCCCTGGATTGTGCTACAAGGAGCATTCTGGGGTTCCAGTGCCTGTCCCTCTTTGCCTTGTGCAGGCTCAAAGTATTTGGACACCAAATTGTAAGCTTCTGAGACCTTTGTTTGTCGTGCAGATCCTGTTAGTCCCCTCCAGGTCAGTTCTCCTACTTTCTACACTCTGTGGGTCAGCGGCCGGTGCAGGAAGACACTGGTCTGCCTGGGATGGCACCTGGTTGGGCAGACACACAGTCATTTCAGAGGGGCTTTGGAAAACAAGGGGAAATACACATGCAGAAGAAGTTCAATTTCAAACCAAGAAGATGTGGGTCAAGAAGAGGTCTGCCTTGCAGTGAAGCTGTGAAAGCACCACTCCTTGTGCACTGTTATGGACTTTGATGAATTTAATTCAGGAGAAGGGTACTGGTAAGAATGGGTTGTCTACTGCTGGGAATGCCTCTTGCTGGCTTATGTGCTCAACAGATAGAAGGAGTTCAAATACTTGGGGACTGGCAAAAACCTATATTGCCATATATATACAATACGCGTGTGTTACATAATTTAAATTTTTCCTTTAAAACTTTGACCTTGTAGCTCACATTTTGCCTGCCACAGTATATCAGGAACTTGAGTTCAGAGATTGGCAGAGGATTTTGATATGATTCTGTGTCCTGACTATATGTAAACACCCATAGGCAGGAACTTCGTCCACTCAGTTTAGAATTCCACTGTCTCCTCGTGACCAGCACCTGGGAATGTCTGCTCTTTTTCTTTCTTTCTTTCTTTTTTTTTTTTTTTAAATTAAATCATAGCTTATTTTCTTGTGAGAATGTTTAAAACACACTCTTTTTAGCAATTTTGAAATACACGATACATTATTATTAATTATGGTCACCATGCTATGCCATAGATCGGGCAATATTATTTCTTCTCACTGAAACTTTGTGCCAAAAAGAGGAATGTTAATTGAGTCTGAGGCTGACATGGTAACCAGGCTGTTTTAATAATCACGGACACTCACTAGAGAGAAAGGAGGAATTTATGGAGCTAAAGACAGCAGAACTTTCTGAGAAAATGTGTCATTTTGTGTGTGTATTTCAATAGGATTCCTTAGTCAAACCAGTGACACTTTTATCTGTGACTATTTATTTAACGTTCTCCACACTAGGTTGTAAACATCATAGGACTGGAGATGATTTTTTTTTTTTTTTGAGACAGAGTCTCACTATGTCACCCTTGGTGGAGTACCGGGGCATCTTAGCTCACAGCAACCTCCAAGTCTTGGGCTCTTGGCTCTTGATTCTCTTGCCTCAGCCTCCCAAGTAGCTGGGACTACAGGCGCCCACCACAACTCTATTATAGGAGAAAAGAGTATCTCTGCCCAAAACAAATAGCCTGGCTATTTTTTGGTTGTAGATGTCATTGTTGTTTGGCAGACCCGGGCTGGGTTTGAACCCGCCAGCCCTGGTGTGTGTGACTGGGGACCTAGCCACTGAGCTATAGGCACCCAGCTGTTAACCAAAATGTACCTAAATCCCAGCCAGCACCTGAACGAGGTGGAGTTTGACAAACATTTGCTGCATGGCTGTTGCAGAATGCGCCTCTGGATCTGTCGTGGTTCTACTCTTGACCACTAGAAATTAGGAAAATGTTATTTAATTTTGCTAAATTCATTAAAATAACAAACATAGCAACTGAAATGTATTGAACTCTCCTGTGCTTGTGTGACATTATTCTTGCTTTACAGATGAGGAAAGGACAGGTATAGGAGGGAAAGGGCAGGGATCTCCAGGGGGAAGGCCAGAATTTCAACTCCAGGGAGGATACTCTTAACCTCTGCCTTGTCAAAGATCTTTGTATCCAGAGCAGCCATCATTTTCTCACCTTTATTTTCCTTATTTTGATGAGATTCAATATATATTCTATAGGAAACAGTATGCTTATGGACTTTTAGATTATTTTAGAAGAAGTAGAAAGTTGAATATGTTCCTTTTCCTCTTAAAAGTACAGCAGGATTTCTGCTTCTGCTCCTGAAGTACTAACTGCTTTCGGAATTGCCTTCTCGATTAGTCCTCTCCAATGGTACTACAGAAGCAGGTTAAAACAACACACATTTATCACATCAGAGTGTCTGTGGGGTATTCTGTGTTAGGGTTTCACAGAGCTTCAATCCAAATGCTGGCCAGAGCAGTGGTCTCAGCTGCAGGATGGGGAGGGATCTTCTAAGCTCATGTGCTATTGGGGGAGGATGGTTTCTTGCAGGCTGCAGGCTTGAGCACTCCAATCCCTTGCTGACTTGTGGCCAAAAGCCATTCTCAGCTCCTTATGTGGCTCTCTCTAGCCAGCAGCTCACATCAAGGCAGCCTGTTCTTCAAAGCTATTATAGGAGAAAAGAGCATCTCTGCCCAAGATGAGCATTGCAGTCTTACATAACATGATCCCATACAGCCCATCACCTTTACTCAATTCTACTGGTTAGAAGGAAGTCCTAGATCCTACCCACTGTCAGGGGGAGCAGATCATACACTGGGGGGTGGCGGGGAGGACACGGGGATGTGGTGCCATAGGACCACCCTATAGTCTGTCTGCTATAGTCCCCCACAGTTACCAACTAGAAAATCAGAAAAAAACCCTTTAAAATAGCTCTCCTGTCATTGACAACAGATAGGGCAGGCGTGTGACCCCTGGGGAGAGGACTGTCCTTGCTGAAGCTGGAGGAGAGATAAAGAGAAAGAAAAAGATAGAGAAAGATAAAGAAAATTTGCACAGTCCTTACCCCACTAAAGAAATTGAATTTGTAGGTAAAGATATTCTAACAAAGAACAGAAAACTCTACATCAAGGTGGCTTCCCTGGTGAAATATGCCAAAACTTAAGAAAAAAGTCAATGCCAATTTTATACCAATTTCTCCAGATAAAGTAGAAAGAGGGAAAAACTTGCGATTCATTTTTTTCAAAGGCCAAAATTACAATGACACCAAGAAAAACCAAATTACAAGAAAAGAAGGCTACAGACTGATACTCTTCATGTACATGGATATAAAAATCTTAATGAAATTTTAGTAAATGGAATCCAACAATACATAGAAAAGATAATACATCTTTTCCAAGTAGATTTTATTGCAAGAATTGAAGATAGATTTAACATTTAAAAAAATCATTGTAACTCACCAAATTTATAAATTAATAGAAAAAACTCGCTTGAATATTTCAATATATGCAAGAAAATAATGTGACAAAATTCAGTATGGATTCACTATAAAAGCGTCCGGAAAACAGAATAAAAGGAAACTTCCTAAACTTGATAAGGCATCTACTAGAAACCCACAGTTGACATTATTCTAAATGGTGAAAGATTGGATGCAGCCTAAGGTTAGGAAGAAGTCGGGGATGTCTGTCCTAGTCGACATTGTAATGGAAGCCCCAGTTTTTTTTTTTTTATTAAATCATTTGTACTAGATCATAAATACATTTATGCCATTGTAGGATTCAATGTGTTGATTATTTGTACAAGTTGGCCAAACAAAAAATCATATAGGTTGGAAAGCAAAATGTAAAACTTTATTTATTCATAGGTGACATCACCATTGATGTAGAAAATATGAAGTAATGTACAAAAATTCCTAGAGCTAATAAATATGTTACAAGGTTAATGTACAAAAATCAAGAGCATTTCTCTTTGCTAGCAACCAACAATCAGAAATTGAAATTTAAAATGGCATAAATATATGAAATACTCAACAAAATTCAGCAAAATATGTGCAAAACCTGTACAGTGAAAACCACAAAACATTGCTGAGTCAATTTAAAGAAAAATAAATTAATGAAGAGATATATCATGAACATTGGGGTGACATGCCTTCTTTTTAAAATTCATTTTATTTTATTTTTTTTGATATTTGCCTTTTTAACCATACTGCACTTTCCCTGATTAAACCAACGATTTAATATAATCCTGATAGAAATACTAGTTAACCTTTTTTTTCTAAAGAAATTGAAAAGCTGATTTTAAAATTTATAGAGAAATGTAAAGGACCTAGAAGAGCCAAAACAATTTTGAAAGAAGGAACCAAGTTGGAAGACTTACAATGTCTGGTTTAGAGATAGTGCTTCTGGTAGAGTGGTACTGGCATAAGGGCCAACATAGAAACCAGTGGGACAAAATAGAGTCCAGAGCTTGTTTTAATGATGTTCCCTGAGGCTCTGGGATAGGGAGAGTTGCAACCTGGCGCATGCACAGCAAGTTGTGGTCCTGGCACTGTTTCCTGGTGGCAGCTGCAATGTTCTCTGCATAGGCCCACGGTTGCTCCCAGCTCTGGCCAGGGCCTTCCAGGATTCTTTAGTAAATAAAAAGAGAGCTCTAGTCCTCCAAGCTCTGGACAAGTTTACTCTTGGGTGGGGTGTGTGCACGGCCTCGCTCGTACACACCAGCCCCTGTCCCAGCCCTAGTTTGCATCAGGTGAGCAGGTGAGTCCAGTGTGTCTCCTTGCAGAGTGTACAGCACAGACTGTGGAGAGACCACCTGCTCCCTGCACCTGACACCGTCTCCTACGCATGGCAGGTGCTTGGTAAATATTGGTGGTTTTTATGAGATTTATATCTGCATATGAGCCCTAGCGAAGGATTTTGGAGGATTTGAAAAGAAGAAAATAAAATTGAAGTGCACCAAACAGTTGGATGTCTACTTAAATAGGTTTTTAAAAGAGAAACCTGACTTAGTCTTTAAATAGAGTCAGTGAAAGGTGCCTTGAGTTGCTTAGTAACCTCTCACTGTTCTATTAATACAAGTGTGCTGTACAGGAACTTGTGTCTCCTGTTTGTTCCTTTAGGATACAGACAGTTTCCCAGGGGTTCTGAGTTTATTCAATGTGAAGAGTTTGACTGATGCAAAGGGTTGCTAAAACTCAACACAATTATAATATTTTTTCTTAATTTTTGTTTGGAAACAATTTCATGTTTACGAATAAGTTGTGAAAAAATAGCATAAAGAAACTTTATTCGGAGATTCACCTTTAAAAATATTTTGCTCCATTTTCTTTATAATTTTCACGTTCTCTGTCTTTCTCGCTGTCCTCACGCAAGCACATGTTTTTTTTCTGGAACCGTTTGATGGCAAGTTACACACATCATAGCCCTCAAAATTACTAAATGTGTGCTCAGAATAGGAATATTCTCTTATATAACCACAGCGTGATGATCAACTAAATAAGCACGTATTTGCTTTTGTCTGATTTACTGTCCATAGCTAAGTTTTTTTTGTTGACCTTAGTCCTTTATGGCAACTTTTCTCAGGCCTGGATCTAGATTAAAGTTGCATATTCTACCCTCAGAAGTTCAGATTTAAGAGATTTGGTCCAATGCCCAGGCATCTGCTTTATTTTATTTTATTTTTTTTTTAGATAATTTCTAAGTGAATTATTGAAGACTCACAGGTAAGATGTGTTACCTGTGAGGCCAGGGTCATGGGCAGGCATTGTCCTGGTGAAGCTTGACTGTATCTGGTGGCCAGAGGACAAAGTGAAGGGCACCAGGAAGGCTGTTTCAGGCCAATCAACAAGTTCATTTCCACTCCCAGAAAATCCCCGCAAATGAGTTGCTGTGGCCAGCTCTGCACTGACACAGTCCCACAGTGGGTGGGTTTGTGGCATCGCATTTGACAAGCAGTGCCATCACGCCAACTGCTCGCGACTGCCCTGAGCCTGAAGGAGGTACCCAGGCAAAATGTCTGGCATAGAGCAGATGCTCAATCCCTGTGAGGTGAGTTGGATTTTGAATACTGGTATTAAAAAGATAAATCCTGTCCTTGTTGCCTTTTGAATGGCAGCACATAGAGTCCTTTACCTGCTTGATTTCACTCATGTCAAAGTCTTAGCTATCAACGAAGCTGCATACTAATGAAAGGCAGGGTTTAGAAGCAACGTATATGTTAACTCAGAAAGGACTTAGAGTGAACTCATGACTACTTGATTCTAAATTTATATGGATATGTAAGGGCCTAGAATAGCCAGAACAATTTTGAAAAGGAAGAACAAAGTTGGAGATTTATAGGACCTGATGTAAAGACTTATTTTATAGCTTCAATAATCACTCAGGGTGATATTGACTTAAGAATAAATATAGAAATCATTGTGAAATTTAATAGTCTTAGAGTCCAGTCATAGACAAACACCTATCTGATAAATTGATTTATCAGAGTGCAAAGGCATTTTTCAGTGACAAAAAGATAGTTGTTTTAACTAATGTTGCTGGAACAATTGGATATTAACTTTTTAAAAAATGAACTCGATCTTGATCTTTGACTTGAATATAAAACCTACAACTATCAAATGTCTGAGTGGACATTTAAAGCCCACTTGTTTTCTCTGATAACAGGTACCATGAGCTCCCTTTTGCTCACCTTCCTCCCTCTCATGGCACCCCAGAGAACTGGAACAGAGCTAGGCTCCTGAATTGATTCCTGTCTTAGTTTGTTAGTGCTATTTAAACAAAATACTAGAGTGTATTTTATAATTTACAAAAAAGAAACATTTCTCACAGTTCTGGAGGCTGGGAAGTCTAAGATCAAGGCACTGGCAGTTGTGTCTGAGGAGGTCCTGGGCTCTGCTTCCAAGATGGCACCTTGTTGCTGTGGCAGAAGAGAGGAAAGGGGCCAGGCTGGCTCCCTGTGACTCTCTCCTAAGGCTGCTAATCCTATTCTTGAGGGCTCTGCCCTCCTGACTTAATCATCACTGAGAGGCCTCACCTCTTAAGATTGTCACATAGAGTTTGGGTTTTAACACATGCATTTTGGAGGGCACACAAACATTCAAACCGTTACAGTTCCTAACTTTCCCTGAAGACTTAGAAGGTAAATAAATAGGAGAAAAAGAAGGACCCTTGACATCTGTAATCTTGGGCACTAAGAGGACAGATGGCCTAGAAGCACATTAGTGTGTATGGGCTCTACATGTGACCTTGGCCCTGCTAGTGTTGTCATTGATATGGTTTCACTTTTTAATGCAGAAAATATGATGCTTTCATCAATAATCAGCATTAAAAATTTAAATATATTAAAAAAAGAAAAAAAGAAATATATTTGTGATTTCTAAGGTTCTGTACTATTTAACATAATATAATTTGCTGAAAATGACTATTTCCCATTTTTGAGAGTACTTTATCTTTTCTTTTTCAGCATATTCAATTTCCAAGTTAAAGCTTATTCTCTACTCTCAGTTCTCTATGTGGATATTTTGTAATCATATTCCACCTTTGAGAGGCAATGTTGAAATAACTTAGGAGACCTGGAAAAATTAACTCGGACCCACTCTGATGTAAATAATTGCTGATTAGACAAGCAGCCCCAAAGCGCAGGGTTTTTTGTCTTTTATACCTTTTTCTGTGTACAAGGAATGTTGCCGTTAGCCAGGCACCGTCAGCAGGGTTACAGTTTGGGTTTATAGTTTAGGTATCAATGGTTACAGCTGAGAATCACGTTCTCTACCATCCTGGGGGTGGGGGGCGGGGGCATGGGAACAGGTTGGGTTACATTTACCACTCCTCTTCTTGGGAAATTAAATCTTTAATTTATCTGAAAAAAGGGGTCCTACTTAACTTTTATTTTTTTCTGTGACATTCTCCCCCTCCTCTTAGAGTCCAAAGTCTAATTAAGATAAGTTTCTTGAGGAGTTTCTTCAGGCTTCAGCCATGTGTTGACCAGCCAGCTCTTAGTATGTGGCTGGAGCAGGGCATGTTGACTATCTTAAAAGTCAAGGGGTAGTGAAGTTTTATTTAGTCAGCTGTGATGACTTCAGGTGAGGATTCTTTTCATTTTCACATTGCTGTGCATGTGGTTAAGATGATGGTGTAAACAAAACATGGTTAATTATTTCAGTGAAGATTTTTTTTGTTACCTTTCAGTTCTTTCAGGCATTTCTGCTAAATTGTAGAGAATTGACAGAGGTTTTATCTTTAATTAAGCTTTGCTTTTTGGCAGAGTTTACCAATTTCTGTTCTTATGGCTTTATGCACATTGTTCTGTAATACTTTTGGTCAGTCTCTTAGTTCCATTTAATAGATCAATTTAGTAAAATAGTTATGTCTCATTTTATGAGTTGATAGTACAGACAAGATTTAATACAGGTGGGTCACAGCCTCTTTTTTTTTTTATTTCTTTCTCCAATTTCTTTTTCTTAGAGACAAATTATAGTAGAACTAACTTAGTTGTTAGAATAAACTGTATTTTCAGTATACTGATTATTTTCATAAAGCATAATAAGAATAATTAATTATTAGTCATTTAGGCTTTCTTTAAAATTGGCTTTGTTGGGATTCTTTGTATGGGATTTCAGTTGGATTTAAAGTCATTCATAAGCTCAGGTTTCATCTGTGCCATTAGATATATGTATGCATTGGGTAAATTCCTCTTCTTTTGAGGTTCCCAAGCATATTTCGACTTCAGAACTGTCAGGAAGTTGCTTTCGTTACTTACTACAGATTAGGAATGTTACTGATGGGTATCTGGTTAGTTTTTCAGAGGGCTTTTTATTAGCTTTCTAAAGTTAACTTTAATCCCTTAATGCAGTCCGGACATCTCTGGAAATGTTATTTCAGTTAAAGCCTTGGTAAAATAATCAGTGTCTTTATTATGTTTTATAGAACAAAACAGATTTTTATTGAACTTATGCAAATAACTGTATTGTTAGAAATTAAGAATACTTACAAATGGCTTGTAAATTCTGGAGAAATTAAGGAGAGAGAAAAAAAGTTATATTTTAAATTCTGCTTATAAGTACATACATTGTTTGAAAAGTTACAAATAGTTCAAAAGACAGAAAATAGTTTTTGCCTTCTGGAAAATAGAACACAGACAGAATTAACAATATTTTAAACAAAATTATAATAAATCTTAGTTCTATGTAACTGATTTTTGTTTTATTTGGAGTTAGGTTAGCAATACTTATACACATGTTAACTTTCCAATGAAAGTTTAAAAATTTGCTTTTCTAAAACCATTAGGAATTTGAATTCAAGAGAATTTGTTAGTCTTTCTTAATATTTACCTTTTTTAGGATGAATTTTGAACTTAGTTGGTTACATAAAAAACACTTTTTTTGGGATGAATTAAAATTATTACTGACAGTATATGTTAGAATAGACTAATGTCTTATATGTTAAGACAGACCAATGCTTTATAATATTGGAATATATATATAACTATAATTTATACAAAATTAATTGCCATTTTATGTTTGACGATGTTTCCTATATTTTTTTTTAATAAATCAAATAAGTCTAATTTGTTTCCTTCAGGTTTAGAATCTGTCAGTTTTGGTTTATGTTGTCAGTGCCACAATCATTGTGCTATGGGCAATAAACCCTAAATTTAGAGTTTTTGTTTTAGAATGTTTGTCAAATATCAAAGGCTTAAAATATTTGTTTAAACAAAATTATAAGTTAAATACATAGTTAACTGAATTACATGTAATTTTTTTCACAAAACCTTTTTATGAGCTTTATTTAATCTATACAGATAATCTATAAACATTTTAAATCTTCTTTAACTTTTGTTTTGTCTTTTACCCTTTTAAATAATTATTTTGTTTTAGGATAAATTTATCACACATATTCTTTCCTTATACAATGCTATTTTTCTTTCTGCCTAATTTCTCTTACTCCCTAAAATTCACTTCTCACAAAATAGGAATACAGTTAATCATTTATTCACTAAACTGATAATTAGGAAGTTTTAAAAGGCAAGAATTTTTCTCTGATAAAGATTCAGTTTTTTTTTTTTTTAGGCAACCAAATTATTACATTTTACAAATGAGAGACATTTGTGAAATATAACATTGATGGCTCGGCGCCTGTGGCTCAATTGGCTAAGGCGCCAGCCACATACACCTAAGGTGGTGGGTTCGAATCCCCAGCCCGGGCCCGCCAAACAACAATGATGGCTGCAACCAAAAAATGGCCCGGCGTTGTGGTGGGCGCCTATGGTCCCAGCTGCTTGGGAGGCGGAGGCAGGAGACTCGCTTGAGCCCAGGAGTTGGAGGTTGCTATGAGCTGTGATGCCATGGCACGCTACCCAGGGGGATAGCTTGAGGCTCCGTCTCAAAAAAAAAAAAAAAAAAGAAATATAACATTGATACAGGATTTTTAAAATCAGAGCTAGATAGGAAATCTTTATTTTTCAGGCTTAGGTAATCTCAGAAATCAGATTTTTATTTTTAGGCACAAACACATTGCAGGTCATACCCTTTGAGCTCTAGTAATGTTATGAATAAAGCAGTTTTAAATATTTTGGAAGGCTTCACTCTAAGTAGGGAGTACATACCCTAATTTTTCCCAGATAAAAATGGCAAAGACCTAATAACTCTGCCTAAGATGTGGGGCTGTGTTTATTCATTTGTTATAATACTCATTCAGTTTGTAAAGGTATGTTTTCATTTACGAATGAGGCAATTTATTAATTCAGTATTATTTGTTTTAATGCTTTTTGTCTGCATAAGTGAGAACGAAGGCTTAATAAGAAATGTGATTGGATGACAAAATAAATGTACTAACAAATTAACAGGGCAGGAATTTTGGATTTACCAGTGGATAATACTATTATAAAAATCTACCCAATTACTTTCCCTTGACTGATGGCAACTAAGAGTACTACAATTAGGCAAATGTTAATTATGAAAATTCTGAAAGGAAAGATAATCTTAGTAACCACATTTGGTAGTGGTGATACTGGAAAAGTGGTGCCCCAGCCAGCTCAGGTGAGCAGGACTGGGGGACCTGCCACCTCTGTCTTGGCGGCAGCAGCTGGCAAAGGAACCAGCAGGCTGGAGCAAGCAGGGAAGCTTCCCTCCCCCACCAGAGGCTTCAGTAGAGAGGTGCCGGAGGACCTGACGCCTCTGTCTTGGCAGCAGCTGGCAGAGGAACTGGCAGGCTGGAGCAAATGGAGGGAGATTTCCTCTCCCACCAGAGGCTCCAGTAACAAAAAAGACCTGGCCGATGAGGGAAAACACTGGCAATTCCTCCAGTGCATCCCTCATTGGCCCATTTTCAGTCCTGCTCCTGATTGGTCTATTTTTAGAGAAAATAGTTGTCCTCAGCTTTCAGCTCATTGGACAACTGCCCCTATATAAACCCCTGAGTAGAGAGCCTAGGAGCAGATCATCACAGATCCTCAAGGAAGATAGAGCAGAAGAGCAAGACTTCAGCAGATTGTCACAGACCTTCGAGGAAGAGAACAGGAGAGAAAAGACCTCAGCAGATTGCTGCAGACTGTTGAGGGAGAGAGAGCAAAAGAGGAAGAGCTATAACCCTTATACCCTGCTCTGTAAGGAAGTTTGGCTCTTTGTAAGAGCTGTAACACTTGCATCCTTCTCTGTAAGGAGGTTTGGCTCTTTGTAAGAGCTGTAACACTTGCATCCTGCCCTGTGAGGAGGTTTGGCTCTTTGTAAGAGCTGTGACACTTTAAAACCTATCTTATCCTGCTCTGCAAGGTTTGGCTCTTTGTAAGAGCTGTAATAATACCTCTATAAATAAAACCTAACTTACTGCCCATCCTGTGGTCCATTGATTCATTCATCGAATCATGGAGACCAAGAGCCTGGAAATCTGGCATCAAAAATCCTGTATCAGTGGGAGAATGGAGGGGACAAGTCGAAGGTAAATATGGCAGTTTCAGAAGGAGTGAAGTCTTGAAGGGTCCCTTGAAAGAAAAGATCTATATATTCAAAAATGTTTTTAAGACTGTTTGTTTCAGGCTGAGGCTAGTCTTCTAATAAATACTGAGCAAATGTTACAAAATGACAATAATTTATATTTACTCTTACACTCTTGTACTTTTAGAATCAGAACCAGAACCCATTAACAGTTACATTTTTCACAATAATTTATAACAAATAAGCATAACAAAAATACTATTAATAGTTAATTAATGTTTGCACATACCAGTTAAAAATAGATGTTAAAGTGTCTTACCTCCGTAGGGTGCTGGCCCCATATGCTGGAGATGGCAGGTTCAAACCCAGTCCTGGCCAAAAAAAGAGTTAAACAGAATAATGTTAATTTAGAAGGAAAATGGCTGTTGTTTTAAGAAATAAGGAGGGCTCTCTCTCTCTTTTGTTTTTTTAGTTCCAAATGAGTAATTGACCTTGTGTCTTCTGCTGAGAGTTGACACTTATCTCAAAACTATTTGTAACATAGCAACCACAGATTTTTTTTTTTTTTTTTGCAGGCAAAAGAAGAACAGTTTTAATAAACTTTGTATTAACTTTTTTAACGCAAGTGGGTTATTTGTAAGCTCACGAATTGAATGTGTACTAGGAAGTACCTAATATATAGAAACAAAAGTGATGCCCAGTTTTAAGGATAGTGAACAGTTTACCAGGAAAAAGAAGAGGACGGAAAATACAGAGACTTTCCCTGGATTGAAATCTAAGAGAGTTTCCTAAAGGGACTTTGAAGGGATACTGAATAAAACACTGGAATTTGATAAATTAAATACAATTTTGACTAATAGGTGTTACACAATTGTAAAGGGATGAACATGGGGAACAAAAACCTACCAAAGACTCCTTTTGCTCCTTTTTAGATAAATACTGCAATAAGAGTTAATTTGGTTGCAGTTTGCTCTCTATGATAGTTCTCTCAGATTTTTGTGAAGTTTATCAGACTGCCTAAACTGCAACTTTTTTCTTGGCACAGCCTCTACCTTTTACCCACCCCCTCCTGCAGGATTTGTGGCTTGTAGACTCAAGTTAATATTTGCCAAGTAGGTGTCTGCTTCTCAAAGTTGAAAATTTGGAATTTTTAGTTTCTCTTTGTTAAGCTGGTTTGTTTTACTTACAGAAAATATGCACTTTCTTACTGTTGTTCTTGGTGAATTTGGCTGAAATTAAAAAGTTACTGAAAGAGCATTTTCAAAAATTACCCTGTCTTATTTTGAACAAATTACTTAGCAGATGAAAAGACTATAATACAAACATTATAAAAAACAGATAAACCAATAAAGTAAAATAATAAGTGGACGGGACAGAAAACACAAATGGAATTCAACAGGCAGAAATTAGTCAGACATGGAGTCACATTTAACTCTTTTACTCACTCATTTATACGAAACTTAAAACATACAAAAGACACACAAATCAGAACCAGCACAGCTGACTGCAAGAACTAAGATAACTCAATAAAAGACTGTAATTACCAGAACAGGACTAGTCTGCAAATTCGAATAGTCCAAGAGACTGCTAATATTGAAACAGTCTGATAAGGAGCTGTAATTATGACAATACAAAACAAACAACTCAAACCTATACCAGAGAGACAGGGGTATGTCTCCCACTGCCTCGGGAACAGGCGTCTCAGGCCATGTCCAGCCTAGCCTATTGTTCCCCCAGATTCTCTAGAGATTCAGACAGACTTACTTAAGGCGCCACAATCAAATCACCAAAAATGGAAAATTTGGAAATCTGTGATCTGAGTGTTTTTATGCAGCTGAACGCTCTGGGGCAGAGGGACATCTTCTCCAAGGCCTTCTCTCGAGCTGTCAGCCAGTAATGGGTCCAGGCGGGGGTCCAAGGGTGAGGATCTCGCCGGGGCCTCCAGATGAAATAACTTAGGAGACCTGGAAAAATAAACTAGGACCCACTCTGATGTAAATAATTGGTGATTTATTTGCACCTGCGCAGGGGGTTATTGTCCTAAGACAAGTGGCCCCGAAGTGCAGGTTTTTTTTGTCTTTTATACCTTTTTCTGTGTACAAGGAATGTTGCTGTTGGCAGGCAGGGGTACAGTTTGGGTTTACAGTTTAGGTATAAATGATTACAGCTTGGGTGACAGTGGTTACAGTAGCAATGTTTACAGTTCAGATAGCAATAGTTACAGTTTGGGTGACAATGGTTACAGTTTGGGTTTTTGTTCTGAAGTCTATTCCTGGCAACCCTAAGGGAAGGAGGGGTCCTGGGAATGAGCTGAGAAGCACATTCTCTGTCATCCTGGGGGGGGGGCATGGGAATAGGCTGGGTTAAAACAATGTCATCCGGGCATGGTGGCTCACTCCTGTAATCCTAGCACTCAGGGAGGCTGAGGTGGGTGGATTGCTTGAGCTCAAGGGGTTGAGACAAGCCTAGGCAAGAGCAAGACCCCATCTCTATTAAAAACAGAAAAAGTAGCCAGGTGTTTTCTGGCCTATAGTCCAAGCTACTTAGGAGGCTAAGGCAAGAGGATCACTTGAGCTCAAGAATTTGAGATTGCTGTGAGCTATGATGATGCCGCAGCACTCTACCCAGGGGAATAGAGCAAGACTCTGTCTCCAAAAATAAAGGGGGGGCATCTCATTTTTTGCCATTGATCTAGGAAACAGTGACCACATTAACAGAGGTTGTATTTTGATGTGGCTTTATTTTTCAGCAAATAGGATCTCAATGGCTGATGGCATTATCATGCATGCAGAATCTTATTTGACATTACATTATTTGCTGACCCTACAATGGTGATTAACATTGTTTATCACTAGATAATTTTACTATCACCACCACTTATAATTATCTATTTATTTTGTTATCTTTTTCAAAGAAACAGTGGACAACAACCCTTACAAGAAGGGTTGTAAGGTGCTGAGCCTTCTCTTCTTGTGGTTAGGGAGGAGTATCTGTTGGTGTCAGTGAGTAGAGGGGATGGAGGTGAATCTCAGTGTGAGGGAATCCAGCCTTGTCCAGATCAGTAAGCTCTTACTGAGCAACTGCCCTGTGTGTGGCCCACACTACACACCAGGCACACTCTTTTAGTAACTTACAGTTCATTGAGAGAAGAGTCAGCTCTAGATGAAAATTTACACTGGTTTTGCTATGAAGAGAGCAAAGTGAACATTTCTTCTGCATCTCCCCTGCTTCCCAATTTGTTCTATGTGTACAGGCAGCTTGAGTGGCAACCAGCTGGCCTCTCTGGGGTCCTTCAGTCATTTCACCCAAGAGACAAGGAGTGATTTAGCTAAAGGTATTGGGAGGAGAAACTTGCCATGTGGCTCTCAGAAGCTTCTTTTCCAATTCACTAGAGTAAGCAGCCTGCTATGAAGTTTGCTCTTCTTGGAAGAGTCCAGCTCACTACAGTCATGACTGGCTGGGTTAGCCAAGGTCTGGAGCTCAGGACAGGAAGCTGACTTGTGTGCAGTCTCAGCAACAGCTGCATTTGTAACCAAAATGACATTCAACCTTTTTCTCAATGGGTTCAGGATCAGGTAGGGACAAGGAGTGTCCTTAAGGGTCTTCAAAAATAGCCCCAATAAGAATACATGCAATGAGAGAACAGCAATGAAATCCCTGATCTAACCTGGGATTCAGGGAAGGTTATTTAAAGAAAATGACCCTGGAGTTTAACATTTAAGGATGGAAAGAGGTTCACCAGCCAGGAGAGGGTGTAGAGACTTCATTTTCCATTGAATGGTCTTGGCACCCTTGGTGAAAATCGATTTACCATAGATGTATTGTTTTATTTCTGGACTTTCAATTCTATTCCATTGCTCTATATAGTACTGCATTCACTAGTACTACAGTGTTTTCATTACTGTAGATTTGGAGTATGTTTTAAAAATGGGAAATGCAAATGTCTTTGTGGTAAAATGATTTTTGTTCTTCTGGGTAGATACCTAGTAATGCAATTGTGGGATCAAAAGAAAGGTCAACTTTTAGTTCTTTAAGAATTCTCCATATTTCTTTCTGTAAAGGTTGTATTAGTTTGCAACCTCACCAGCAGCATAGAAGTGTTCCCTTCTCTCCATGTCCATGTCAGCATCTATAGATTTGGGAGTTTGTGATGTGGGCTAATCTCTTGGGAATTAGGTGATATCTCAGGGTGGTTTTGATTTGCATTCCCTAAAGATTAAAAATGAGCATTATTTTTGTTTGTTTGGCCATTCATCTGTCATCTTCAGAGAAGTTTTTGTTCAAGTCTCTTGCCCACTTATAAATGAAGTTGTTTACTCTTTTTTAATTTTTTTTCATTATGGAGACAGAGTCTCTCTTTGTTGCCCTCAGTAGAGTGATGCATGATGTTGTAGCTCACAGCAACCTGAAACTTCTCAGGTTCAAGTGATTCTCTTCCCTTAGCCTCCCTAGTAGCTGGGACTACAGGCACCTGCCCAATGCTTGGCTTTTTTTTTTTAAGTAGGCCTGAGCCGGGTTCGAACCCACCAGCCCTGGTGCATGTGGCCGGCACCCTAACCACTGAGCACAGGTGCCAGCCTGTTTGCTCTTTCTTATTGATTAATTTGAATTCTCTGTAGAGTCTAATTATCAGCCTTTTTTCAGAATTATGACATGCAAAAATCTCCTATTCCGAAGGCTGTGTATTTGCTTGACTTGTGGTACTCTTAGCTGTTTAGGAGCTTTTTAGTTTGATTAGATTCCATTTGTTTGTTTTTGATGTTGCTGCAATTGTCAGCACGGGTCTTCTTCATAAATTTTTTTTCCCCAGGTCAATATTGTCAAGCATTTCCCCTACACTCTCTTCAAAAGTTTTATTGTTTCACGTCATAAATTTAAATATTTGATCCAGTGAGAATCAATTTTTGTCAAGAGGCATTAAAACTTTTTAATCTTCCAGGAGAGTACAATGAGCACCCAGTACTGGGATGACAGACAGACTACAGGTGCTCACGCCAACATTTCCAGTGCCCTCCCAAACACACTGTTGAGTGCTCTTCTCCCACTGGTGCTGCAAGCCCTTTGCAGTATGATGCAGATGGTCTTTCTTGGCCTTGAAAGTCTGGCTTCCAAGATGCTGCTTGACCCAGGCCTTTCTACCAGCTCTGTTGGGTCCTTAGGCCACCAAATCTTTGGCCCTGATCTTTCTCAAGATTCTGCACCAGTGTCACTACCACTCTGATTGCAGCAGGTTCAGCTCAACCTCCATCACCTCGATTCTCCTTCAGATGCTCCTTTGGCTTCTCTGGCAGTTAGCAGCATGGCATTCTCTGTCATTAGGTGTCACAACCTTTTGGTTCATTGACAATATTTCTTCAACTTGTCAAGTCATATAGAGCCTATTTTAGAAAATCTTGTACCTCCTCTGGGTGCTTTGCAAAGTAGGGCTATCAACTAGATAAAGAGGGCTTAATCCATGCCTAGAAGGAATTCCTAGTCTAGCAACAGATCTGTCATGTCAATAGCTTTTTAATTCCACTCTAACTGCTATTCTTGAAAACTGGGTCTCAGGGCTGCTCAGTTGGTTAATTGCAGAGGTGTTCCAATTGAGTTTATCTAACCAATTCTAGATGCTTTTTGAGAGGTTTAGGGGTAGAGTATGGCCAGGGTCTGCAAGAAGGAGAGACGGCCAGTCCAGGGGTTAAGGATAGGCTTTATTTTAAAGGAGCAGAACGGAGTCTGACCAGAAGTCATCCCCCTTTGCACAGTTTCAAGGGACTTTTATTAGTGTAAGTTGGAATGTGGGAGGGAGTCATGAGAGGGGAGGGAAGTCATCTTTCTTGCAGAGTGAATGAGGCTGTGTCCAAGACTGATTTTAGAATTACTGCCTTCCACAAAAGATGTTAATCTTTGCATGAAGACTTTATCTCTAGTGCCAGCCAGGACCAGGGTAGGAGATTCTGACGCCTCTCAGAAACACCAGCCTTGAAACATTTCCAGAGGGTGGGGAGGAGGATGCTGTAACCACACCATTTGGTGTCTGACCTACTTGCTGTCACTAGCTGTCCTCCAGGATGGCTAAACTCCTGTCAGGGTCAACAGAATTTACAGGAGTATGGGAAGGGAGTTGCTGTAATCATGCAATTTGGTTTCTGGTCTGCTTTCTTTCCCTACCTGTCTCCCAAATAGCTATGCTTTGTCAGGGTCCTGAGGATTTCTTCCCCACACTTTTTCAAAATCTAGGACTATCCATGCTATCCATGCCAGCTTACCAGCTAGATGACATTTAGTATTGTTCCCTAGACACACCCCACTTTCTTTTTTTTTTTTTTTTTGAGACGGAGCCTCAAGCTGTCCCCCTGGGCAGAGTGCCATGGCATCACAGCTCATAGCAACCTCCAACTCCTGGGCTCAAGCGAGTCTCCTGCCTCCGCCTCCCAAGTAGCTGGGACCACAGGC
>CAUYQV010122974.1:0-12002 GCA_963574575.1 Galagoides demidoff | reverse complement strand
GAATGTTTTAAAACTATAACTGAGAAAATGACATGAAGGCTGTGTTGATCAGTTTGATGGAAGTATTTAGGATTGCATGCGAAAACCCCACACTGTACCCCAGAAGTGCATTAATGTACATAGTTACCATTCAATAAAATTAAAAAAAAAATTCACAAGTCTCTATGATAACATGAAAGTTGCATCAGGATGAAGTCACTTTTGTCAGACAGACAAAATAGGCCTTGGAAGACTGGTGTCTGAGATAAGAACTGCTTCCAAGGACTTTCTCAAAACCCCTTTGCATCCTTCACGTGTCCCTTGCTTTGATACTTTCTATTAGTAGATACCCTTTAGGACTGCAGTGATTCATTAAAGACATTTTTGGAAGAACACTATTGAGTAATGGCATCCCCAGCAGTGAGCTGGCAACAATTCTGGCTTAGAAGCTCTGCAACCAATGAACTCTTCTGAAGCAGCTTATGTAAATCTCCTTTGTGCTAACTAATAAAAGTCCCCCCTTACCTTTTCCTCACTGCATGCTCTGGCGCTGCCACTTCATGCATTCCAGATTATGATCCTTAATTCCATTCTCAAGTAAACCTGATATATTTGGAAATAAATTGTTCTACTTTTTATTTTATTTTTTTCAGGTTGAAAATAGATATGATTCTCTGTAGAAGGAGTAAAAGGGCTTTTCACTAACGTGTTACATATCCTTTTAATCAAGGGTAACCAGCACTACCGAGGTTGTAGTCCCACCAAATTCAAGTCTACAAGGCATAAAATCACTTTCTGTAGACACCTGTGGCTCTCTGAGGGCTCTAGGGGCATGTGAGCACATCTCTTGAATACCCACTCTAGTTGTGCTTTAGATGGTGTAGAATTAATGGCCCTGAGCCATTTGGGAGCCTTCAATTACCAGCAGATAAGGCTCTAGTTTTCTTATCTGAAACTGGTATGTGCTGTATCTTCCTGAGCTTGTTGGCAGGACCAACCTTCTTTTGCCAAAAACAATAACCAATAGTGCACATTAATTGGGGTGGGTGCTTGTAGTCCCAGTTACTTGGAAGGCTGAGGCAAGAAAATTGCTTAAACACAAGAGTTTGTGAGCTGTGAGCTACAATGCCATGGCATTCTACCCAGGGAGACATAGTATGACTCTATCTCAAATAATAATAAAAATAATGCACATTATTGTCTATTACTTTTCCTAACCCATCCCATTTTCCTATTATTCATCAATTTGTTTTCTTCCTAACTTATCTCACCTGCCCACTCTCTTCTATTGCGTCCCGGATTCCTCCCAAATAAAGTATTTGTACTCAAACCATTGTCTCAGTTCCCGCTTTGGGTGATGAACTCAGCCTAACAAACCTGATAGTACCTTATCCTTTCTAACTGATTTCACTACCATTTTCCACTAATGTTATTTGTCCCTGAAGTGCATAAAACCCGACCTGGAAATTATATATCAAGTGTCACATTTAGATGTTAACTTTGCTTATTAACTCCAAAATATGCTTTTTTTTCTACCATTAAAAACAAAAATTTATTTTGTTGAGCATCAAAAGAAGTAATGGACCTTTATTGGAGAGATACATTATAAAAAAGACATTATCATTAAAACTTGGGATCAGTTTAATTTGACCCTCCGAGCAACAATATGATACATCACAAATTGTGGTAAGCGCATACTCTGGAAACAGTCTTTGGGTTAGAAATGTGACTCCACTTCTTCCAATGAGTGAAATCATGGGGGAAATCTCTTAAGTTCTCTGTGTATCACTTGTAAAAATGAAAAGAAATAGACATGATAATGAGGGTACCGACATTATAGAGTTATTAGAGAACCTCCTGGAATTATGTTATAATCTTCAACTTCTCAGTTGACAATTGATGGTTTATGTCTAAAGGAAACAAACTTTGGACAAGCAGTAGTATAAGTAGCATATAACATCTACATACATGTGCTTATTTTAAAAGACTTCAATTACTATTTTGGAAATGACGTATGCTAAACAGATTTTGTTTGTTTTAATCTACAATTTTAAATTTAACAGGTGATTATAAGGGTCATGAAAAATGAATGAATAGATTATTTTCTTTTGTTATTTCAAAATATTATGGTAGTACAAATGATTTTGATTACATGGATTGGTTTTGTAATTCTTGAGCCATGGCTGTAGGTGTCCACATCACTAAAATAGTGCCCACTAAGGTGGTTTTGGTGTTTTTGTCCTTCCCTTCTCCCTTGCTTGATTTCCACTGAGTTTTACTTCCATTTGTGTGCTCGTCAGTTAGTTCTAGTTGAATAGTGAGTATGTGTGGTGTTCGTTTTTCCAGTTTTTATGTACTTCACTTATGAGAATGGTCTCCATTTCCAAGAAGTTATTGCCAAGGGCATTAACTCATCTTTGTTCATGGCTGAGCAATACTCCATTGCCTATAGATACCACATCTTGTTAATCCAATCATGAATTGATGAGCACTTAACATTGATTCCACATCTTTGGAACTATAAATTGTGCTGCAATAAACACTCGCACGAAGGTGCCTTTTTGATAAAATGATTTATTTTCCTTTGTGGAGAAACCCAGCAGTGGCATTGCTGGATAGAACGGTAGATCTACTTTCAGCTCTTTGAGAATCTCCATACTATTTTCTATAGAAGTCCTACTATTTTGCAGTCCCACCAAGAGTGAGAAGCTCTCTCTCTCCATCTACACCAGCATCTACTGTTTTTGAACTTTTTAATTAAAGCCATTCTAACAGGGAGAGGGTGACATCTCGCTGCGGTTTTAACTTGTCTTTCCATGATGATTAGTGATGTTGAACATTTTTCCGTATATTTCCTGGCCATTTGCCTATCTTCTTTTGAAAAGCTTTTGTTCATGTTTTTGCTCACTTTTTACTAGACATGTTTGTTTTCGCTTGCTGGTTTGTTTGAGTTCATTGTATTACAGGATCTGGATGTTAAATCTTTGGTGGATATGTAGTTTGTGGATATTTCCTCCCCTTCTGTAGGTTGTCTGTTTGCTCTATTTATTATTTCCTTAGCTGTGCAGAACCTTTTTAATTTAATAAAGTTCTACTTATATATTTTTCTTGTTGATTTAATTTGTCTTGGGTCTTTGAAAATAAAGGAAAACTGTTCCAGACATTGTTATTTATAACAAATACTCCAATGGCAATTATAGATTACTTTTCTAATGGGTGAATCTAAATTAAGATTTGAATTTGGATCTGTTTGAATAGGTGTTTTTTAGTCTTATATCATAAGATCATGACACAGTTAACTGTCCAATGTCCTGCAGAGAAAAGAAGCAAAATAAAAATTAAAGCTCAGTGCTGAGACCTGGAAGACATTCTATGCATATCTGCGCGGAAGAGGAATGAACAAGCGAGTTAATAACTTGTCTGACTTCTGACTCCAATATACCAGGTTGCTTCTAGCTCAGGACAAGAACAGCAATTGGAGGAAAGCCTTTGATCTCCTTGTGA
Source organism: Galagoides demidoff (assembly GCA_963574575.1). Taxonomy (NCBI): domain Eukaryota; kingdom Metazoa; phylum Chordata; class Mammalia; order Primates; family Galagidae; genus Galagoides; species Galagoides demidoff. The sequence continues at coordinate 8,519 of CAUYQV010122974.1, read as the reverse complement.
CAAGTCAGATGAGTAGCATCATCTGTCTTGTCAACCACAAGCCAAATTCTGAAATGGTAAATGTGGTGCGCTCTAGGAGAGCATTTTAAAAACCAAAATATACCATTTATGTGTATGGATACCATTATCTGACTGATGGCATGGGGCATGACAAAAAACAAACCCAGGTTGAATCTTGCCAGATTTTTTGCTCTGGTCTAAATATCTAACCTCTTGAAACTTCATTTATCTTATGCTAAAAATACCCAACTAATAGTGAAAAGTAGATGTGGTAGACAGTACATGCACTAACTTAATCCATACAATGCATGGTGTTTCCTAACACAGAAAGTATCTTGCATCCGCTGATGTTACTATCATAATAATACTGTTGTTCTTATTACTGTTGTTTTACCATGAAACGTGTAGGCAGCATTTTTTAACAGACATAGCAAATTCCAGGCATATGTGCTACCATTTCCCCACCTTGTGACATTGGTACATGTTGCTAATTCACAATGACCTTTCCCCCCTTTCCCCACTAATGACCAGAATGACCAATGGGTTGCAAATTATTTGCTGCTGTTCTTTCTTAAGTTTCTTTTCACAGACCACATTGGATATCAATGAATGACAGTAATGAATGACCCAAATGCAATGTTATTGACATTAATGATTTGTTTAACAATAGATTCTTAAAGATGCTGTTTTGATGCAGAAGTAGAATCTACTGAGAAATGTCAGATATGGCAACTTTAATAGGTTATCTCATCTAATCTTCTTATACACCTACAAAAATTATGATTTTGAGACCAGTAAACTGATACTCTGAAAAATAAATAACCCATTCAAAATCACACAACAATTAAATATTAGCATAATGAACTTGAATCTCATAACCACAAACCATCAAACAGCACATCTTCAAATAACCTGAGGATTCGTGGGCAGGAGGAAAGCCATGTTTACTCATGAAAACTTCGAAACCCAGCTCACATAGGAATGACCTTCTCTCCTATAGCTTCATGTATAAATTTCTATTTTTTATTCTCCTCCTCATCTATAAATTTCTAATTTGTATTCTCCTTTCAACATTTTCTCATTTCAAGAAGCATTAAATAACTATCTTAATAACCATTATGGGTCACCTTAAATAACAATCCTATGATGATAAGATTTACAGGTTAGTAATTCTAATAAAGTATATGTGGTTATGTTAAAATATTCTCAAAGAATCTAGAGACAGGGAATGCTGTTTCAACTTGTCTTCTGAAAAAATAGGTTCATGTAAAAAGTGGTGTCTGAGCTGAGCTAAGACGGCAACAAGAACACAGAAAAAGAAAGGGATTCTGAAACAACGAATTGTGTTGTGTTTTGCTAGAGCTACTTGGCTTCCTACAGGGAAGTTGTGAGAGATTAAACAGTATTATTAGTGATACACAGGACTTACTTTTAAATTCCTGGCCTGGATTTTGGACTTTGCGTGTCTTTTATAATGAGGCATTGTCTGGGAAATTTATATTATCTTTTTTTATATAGGTAAGTAAAAAGTCTCTAGATAGTTTTGTAGCTTTTAATATAACAAGGCATATTATGTATCTATTCCACATATTTGTAAATCAAAGATATGAACATAGTCTTTGCATTCATCTATATCCTCAATGCAGTTATCACATATATAAAACAGAGCTTTTGTAAAGAGACATAGATTATTATCAGACTAAGAGATTAAGTTTTCACTGTATTCCTTAGGCTGGGCCAACCTCAGCCTCCTGAGTAGGTGAAACTACAGTTCCATGATACCAGGCCTGGCTTGATCATTTACTCATTTACTTCCAGAAGACTGTCAATTATAAATTTGATGTTGTCACTAGAATCCTCCATACATTTACTTAAAAGTCTGTGTCTTAATGTGTGTCAGACATTTAAGTAAGCACGAGAACGGAAAGTTGAGGCACAGCTGCTGTGATCAGCAAAGAGTAAGCTGGTCTGGGGTTTGCTGGTTTCCACATATGTGGGCTAACTTACTGTTGTGTCAAGAATTAGTAGGGATCCCATTTGGATTAGTAGGGAAAAAAGCTTTAGTCATTTTAGACAGAGTTTTAGAAGCCATGCCCACACTAAATTATCTTATTTCATTTAGTGTTCCCTACGGTTTGACAATACACCTGGGAGTAGGGTATGCCCGTGGAATCTCCTCTGTTGCATTTGATATCCAGGAAAAAGTCTGAGAACATGTTGTTTGGTTTTAGATTAATGGATAAAAAATATGGTTATACTTCTGTCTAGTATTGGAAATTTTGTCCTATTATTTCTCATAGGAGGAAGAGTGTTTTGACTCCCAGTTGAAACCTATCAGCCATTTCATTTAGTCTCTTCTGGGAATTCAAAAATTGAATTCTTTGAGATTGTCATTTATACTAGTATCTCATTATACCATTTAGATCATGGGCTCTGAATTTACTATAACTTCTATTCCTAGGTCTGCTCTCTAATAAATTTAGGAATTTGAGTAAGGTACTTAAAGTTCATTTACTACAGAGAGTTTTCTCTACTGTAAAATGATGGCTAACAATAGTATTTACTGTAGGGTAAGATTTTCAGCATTAGGCATTGATTTAATGATCTTAGGTCAAGACCGCGTATATAATAGCACTTGAAATATTACATTGGTATAATTATTATTTTTGAACAAAAATTAATGTTAGGGAAATGAGGATATTTATCTAGTTACAAAACTTATATTACAATCAAGTTGGACTTGAAAGTCATCTTTTACATTTTGAATTTACTTCCAAAACTTTTATTTTATATTGCTTAGCTCCAAGAATTCCTCATTAATTTTCTTAATTTCTTCTTCTCAAATTGTAATTAATAATTAAATTATAATCATTATTTCAAAATTAAGTCATAAATGAAATAATTATAATCAACTGAACATAATACAACTCCATAATCCAGAGTAGAAATAACCAATATGTGTAGCTCAAATTTTTCAGTTAAAGAAATATGACCCAAGCTATACACATGAAAAATATTTATGCTTTTATGAATGTTTAATTTTAAAGTCTTTGGGGATAGAAACTAATATATCACCCATGCCAACATAGGTCATAACATATATTGAAACTCAATAAATGGTGCAAAATAAATATGGCCTCTGGATAATAAATTAATTTTGGTACCTAATGATTTCTGTATATTGCTACACCATCAGATTGATGATAGACATTAGCAAAATCATTATGATAGCTGTAATTTACTAACTAGCTTCTCTGCAATGTGATTCTACTATTAAATTTAAATTAGTATCAGATAAAGTATTTTAGCTCTAAAAATTGATGAAAGATTTACAAGACACCGGGTGATATGGATAACTATCCAAGTTAATCAGAAGCATTTTTTCAGATACTTGCATGGTCATATATCGGGGAAAATGATGTATGTGTGAAAATAGATATGTAATTATGTGCTCATGAAGTGATTAGGATTAAGTTCACAAAAAGTTACTACATTGCAACTAACGTTTTGAGCCAATAGTAAGGAGTAATGGCGGCTTTTGTTTTTCTGTTTCCTAAGAAATGACCCTGATCTGATGGTAATTCTACATTTTGAAGAATACAAAATGATTCATTGAGACTGATCTTTTTTCTCATTTGTCGTGGTTTTAATGGATTAAATTTATAAATACTGTAGGAATATTAGCTGTAATTTTTGGTTTATAGAAAAGACAGGTTTTTTTTATTTTGGCATGATTTTAAATATTATATGCAATATTTTGAAAGAAGTACTAAAAAGAAAGACTGTGCTTAAGTCCAGTTTATCTCTAATCTTTAGAGAAGAAAATTCCTCATAATAGCAAAACTTAATAGAAATATTTCAAAAATCCTTTTGGAAATAGCCTTATCTATTGCACAGGTATATAGGAAACATATGCAAGCTTTTCTGCAATGAGTTTTATTTTTTTTCCAAAAATGTTATTAGAAATTGCCTGCTCTCACTTCACCATCCTAGTGCCTCCATTGGAAACTAAGACGTGAGGAACACTTCTTATGTTGAAGCTACAATCATTTTATAATATAACCAAGTGTTTTCTTTGCTTTAAAATATGTAACAAAAACATGATTCCCTCTGTGGAAATGTGGAGTCCCTAAGAAATTCAAGAAACCAAGATTACATTTTACTTTTTCCCAAGAAAATCATCACTGCTAATATACTGATTACCTTATCCACAGTACCCACTGGGGTCAAACAGAAGCAGACACGAGAAAAGACCATACACTGAGATGGTGGACAAGAGGGAGACTCGCCCACCAGCACTGACACTCCCCCTTTCCCAAACACCGAGGAAAGTAAAAATGAGAAGGATGAGGTAAGGGGGAAAAGATTAGTAAAAACAGGATGCGTCCTCTTTGGTGGTGCCACTGGCACCTTAGACTCCTGCTCACTCCATTATTCTCAAAATAATGTTGAACAGTAACTGTTATTAACCACAAGTGCCATAAATTTGCTTCTGTACGTACCGGTTGTATCACACTATATAAACTCTGGCCCTGAGCTGGTCATTCATCACTGCTCTTCTGACCTTAGAAGGCAGTCAGGCTGGCCTCTCTTAATAAAGGCTCCTAATTGGCTTCTTTAATTTGTCTGGTGGTCTCATCTCCCGTATCATAACAATACCATCTTTCTAAAGGTGACAATTATCTACGTTGGTCTCTTCCTTACCTGTTCCTACTCTAAGCCACTGGCTTTGAAGCTGTTAGCTCTATAAAAATGTGGAGAAAACTGAACTGGAGCCAAAAGCTTTATGGGAAATGTGATGTTTAGAAATGGAATATGCAGTTTCTTGGACATTTGACAGCTCAACTTAAAATAATTGGAGAAGAGAAAGAAGAAAGTTTACTTAAGAGACACTTACAGTACACTGTCTAAGAATGTACTGTATGCCAAGTTAGGTAAGTGCAACTTGTAGGAGTGAGCCTGGAATCTCATTCTGCCTCACACTCTGTTACTTTTCACTAAGTACTTTTGGGTTTTATCGTCAAAGTCTCTCTCCACTGCATCTGTCCCTAAAACATGACATTAGAGAAGACTAAAAGTGTCTTGAGTGAATAAACTTTAAATTCACTCTTGTGCTTCCCTAGTTATCTTTACTGAGTCTGGAGTTCTATTTTTAAACAGATATATAAATATTTCACAATTTGCTTTTTGCTTTAAAGCACTCAGCATCTTCACAGTGCTCTTAGGTAAAAATTCAAAATTTCTCCCATAGTCTATTAGACCTGGAATAATCTGACCCTGCCAGTCTTCAGAATTACAGCCTGTTCATTCTCTCTCATATCTCTTGTTACTTTTTCCTTTTTTAAAACTTTTTTTCCCAAAAATACATGATCTTTGTCACCACAAAACTTTTGGACGTGTTCTTTCATTTGCTTCATATCCACTTTCCTCTTGCTGGACATTTTTGGCGAGAGAACAGTTGTCTCTCAGCATTTAATGGGGATTGGTTTCAGGACCTGCATCAAATGTAAAAATCATGAATTCTCAAGTCCCTTATAGAGAATGTCATAGTATGATATTTTCATGTAACCTATGCACATCCTCCCAGTTTAAATCATCTCTAGATTAGTTATAATACCTAATACATTGTAAATACTATGTAAATAATTGCTATAACACATGTGCATTTTTATTTATATTTTTGTTATTTCATTGTCTTTTTGAATTGCTTTTTGTTTCAATTATTTTCAATCTACAGTTAATTAAATCCATGAGGCTAGGCATGGACAGGTGATAGGATACAGAGGGCTGACTCGATGTATTTAGCTCATTTGCCAATTGTTCTGTGAAAATTTCCTGAACATCAATATTATTCTATACTTTATAATTCCAAGTGGCTTCCTTTAATTGTACTTATACAATTATTTATTTATATATACATTTCTGCAACTGTTTGATTAGTATCACTCACTGCCCCATTGAACTTTGGACTCCATGAAAAACCACATCATTTTTGTTTTTCTCACTATTGTATCTATAGTACTTTGCATGGTAATAACCATATAATCATCTCTTGGGTTCTAGATTTTTAAATAATAATTAAATAAAACAATTGAATGAAACAGTATGTTGACTAATGGCATAGAAAATAATACTATTTCCAAATGGTTGGTTCATTCTTTGTCATGAGAATGGCTATAACTGAGGCACTATAAGTGGCTATAACACTATACTATCTCTAAGATGAGACCTAAGGAAATAGTATGACTCAACTTCTTCTGTGTCCCTCCATCTTCCATGAGAAAATATACCCCTGGCAGTCATAATCCCACAGTGTGGGCACACGTGGAACAGACTTGAAGCTAGTGGCTGATTGCCAAACCAGCTGATCTGAGATGAGCTCTGTAAATCTGGAGCTGACCCACGTGTAGAGGTGTGAGAAGTCAATGCAGTTTATAAGCTACTTAGTGTTTAGGTTGTTTGCAATAATAACTCACTGACATATCTCTAATATACAAATATATTGGATTATAAATAACAGTGGAAAATAAAACTATGCATTGAATTTAAACAAAAATAATACTTTATCTTATTTTAATGTGCATGTATTTTATATATGTGTATAATTACATAATTTATACATGATAATTTACATGTAAAATAAAATTATATGATACATACTATCTAGATAAATATATCTAAATATATGAGGTATGTATCTAGATATGAAAAATATATTAGACCATTAGATATTGCATGATATAAGTTATATTATTAGACTACTTAGATGTTACATATGATGTAATTTATATTATGAATTATGATATATTTAAATTACCTCTTGCTATCTGAGAAGAGTACTCTAATGCTTATTAGAAATACTGCTCTCAAATTTACAAAAAATAAAACGGCCTGACTTTTTTAACACTTGTTAAGAAGATTGTTTTCCTTATTTTAATTGCATACTTTCTTCAAGTTACAGTCATATTAAAACCAGTGTCGCTTTATTCTTTGTCACGAAATTTATGCATGGAGGAAGTTGAATTTTGTAGACTCCTTGAAATTCTTGCTTTCAACTTTTAAGTCACATACGTAAGTTGGGCAAAGAAAATGTCTTTGAAATTTAAATTACGGCTATATTTTCTATTCTCTCTTCCCTTTTAAGAATTGAAAAGAAATTAGAACAATAAGTTTATGTTCGAAGCACTCACTGAATGCTTTAGCCAGTTGCTACAACTTCTGATGAAAGAGGCCTACACCATGGTTACCCACAGGGTGTATGTTTCTGAAGAATGGTCAATGTGGGAAACTTCAGTCATTAAAAACTCCAGGTAGAATCTATTTCTAGGAACACATGCTGATGCTCACAGGCAGTGGTGCATAATACTAAGAAGAGAATAGGAATTATCTTTTTTCTACCATATGCATTTCAAGTCTTCTAAAAAGGCGGATTTTAGGTTCCCTACTATCTGAATGTTAAATCTTATCAATATCTAGTTTATACTCTCTCTTTAGTTATCTTTGAACAGCAAAAAAACATTAATAATTATCTAATCCACTTTCATCAACAACTGTGGCTATTAAATTAGCTGGGGACTTTTCAAATGTACTAGTGCTTAGACTCACCTTAGACAAATCCTGAGCATGTATATTTTTTACAAAGCTTTCAGATCAATTTTAAAATGCATCCAGGTTTGACAACCTTGATAAAAGTCTAACTACTTTAATTTATGAGGGGTGTAACTGAGGCCCCGAAAAGTGAGATTATTTACCCAGGTCACCAAAAAAGTCAATATAATTGTTTGTAAGAATTGGTTCCCCAATGCACTATTTCTTCTAATATAGGAGGAAAAGCCTCCCCTTGATCAACATCTTTTATGTGACGCCATTCATTCATTTTAGTAAAGATCAGCTTCAAGTTCAAATTTAAACTCCTATTACTGCTAAACATATGCTTTCCTCTTTCATGTTTACCTAGATTCCTTTGATTTTAAATTAAATTTAATATTATCTCAGCACCATTAAAACGTAAAGTTGTTTTATGCCTAAATATGTTAGACTTTAATGATGTAATATGTATTCCCTTTCCCAATGGATAGAAATCAGGGTTTGATTCTTACTATTGATTATATTGTGATCCCACATAATAATGAGTTCATAAGCATGTCTGTTACCTTTCACATTTTTTTTTTTTTGAGACAGAGCCTCAAGCTATCCCCCTGGGTAGAGTGCCATGGCATCACAGCTCATAGCAACCTCCAACTCCTGGGCTCAAGCGAGTGTCCTGCCTCCGCCTCCCAAGTAGCTGGGACCACAGGCGCTCACCACAATGCCTGGCCATTTTTTGGTTGCAGCCATCATTGTTGTTTGGCGGGCCCAGGCTGGGGATTCGAACCCACCACCTTAGGTGTACGTGGCTGGTGCCTTAGCAGATTGAGCCACAGGCGCTGAGCCCACATTTTTTTTAATATCTGATGAAGGTATGGAAATGAGAATAGAAGAGATGTGAAGAAAAGGGGGAGGCTGCGGTAGTTTACAAG
>CAUYQV010122972.1:0-10060 GCA_963574575.1 Galagoides demidoff | reverse complement strand
AAAATCTTGGCAACTATCATGTGTATGGGACATCATAGAGAAAAAGAAACTAAAAGAGATTTCAGAATATATTCAGAGTGAAGCACTGCATAAATATCTACATCTCCTATTTTAAGAAAATCAAATTAAATTTCTGTACTTTACACCTGTAATCCTAGCACTCTAGGAGGCCAAAGCAGAAAAATCAGTTGAGGTTGGGAGTTCAAGACCAGCCTGAGCAAGAGTGCGACCCTGTCTCTAATAAAAAAAAAAAAAATAGCTAGGTATTGTGGTGTGCACCTGTAGACCTACAGTCCAGGTATTTGGGAGGCAGAGGCAGGAGGAGGCTCAGCCCAGGAGTTTGAAGTTGCTGTGAGCTAGGTTAAGGCCACAGTCTCTAGCTCACACAACAGAATGAGAGTGTCTTAAAAAATCACTTACTTAGTTGGATTGGACAAATACAAAAAAAAGATCTCAATAAAGCAACCGATAATTATTCATGTTGAAATATCTATTATGTAATCCACATTGATCAAAATATTTTGGATTTAGTGTTGCTTTTTTTTTTTGAGACAGAGCCTCAAGCTATCCCCCTGGGTAGAGTGTCATGGCATCACAGCTCATAGCAACCTCCAACTCCTGGGCTCAAGTGAGTCTCCTGTCTCAGCCTCCCAAGTAGCTGGGACTACAGGCACCCGCCACAACGCCTGGCCATTTTTTTGGTTGCAGCCATCATTGTTGTTTGGTGGGCCCGGGCTGGGGATTCAAACCCGCTACCTTAGGTGTATGTGGCTGGCACCTTAGCCACTTGAGCCACAGGCGCTGAGCCTAGTATTGCTTTTGAAATCATTCATGATCTCTACTCAGACTGACATGAAGAAAAGGGGTAAGACTAAACACCTTCAAGGCAGAGGAAAGATTAGAAACTCAGGTTCTACTTTTTTCTTCTCCAATTACTAGGTCTATAGACTAACAGTTCTAAGACTTATTTTTCTGACTCATAAAATGTGATTGATTGATGTGAGTATCAAATAGGATGATGGAAAAGGATATGTACAGCACAGGAGAAAGCATTCCAGTGTGAAATGATGAGCAGCTTACTGTCCTAGAGAGGAAGAATAAAATAAATGTTCATAAATATTATTGATGAAAGAATGATGCTTCATTCTGAACATTGTACTCTCTTCCCCTTTATTATTTCTTCTGGAAGATCACAACAATCACTCAACTTGCCCAACACATTTGGATCTTCCAAAGTGCCTCCCCATACACCCCCTGACATGATGAAATTAGAGTTCTCCTTTTCTACATGACCCTGAAACAAATGCTCAGAGTCCTTTTGTTTCTGGCTTTTATTGTTAAGGACTACAAGCAAATAAACACTAAGAAAAAACAATTCATATTGGAGAAGTCACCAATTCTCAAGACATATCAATACATTTTCAGGACATTTGGTCCTGAGCGATATGGAAGTGTATATGTGGCCAGCACATCACCATTTCCTGTGATCTCCTTTCTAACTTTAGAAGGTATTGGGATGTTATTATACCTTTAGTACTTTATTTCCTTCCTTCTGGACTTGTCTCTTCTAAAGATCTCAATAAAAATTTTCCAGTTCTTGAAGAGAAGAACCTGGTTTGAGGAATTCCCAATTTGCTGTCCAACATCCCCTTGGTCTCTAGTGTAAAACCTTCTTACTATGGAAGGGGATCTGAACAACATATTAGAGCAAAATCAAGACATCCCAGTGCACTCAGAGTCAAGCAGATCATTTTCAAATTAATCAAATTCTTGGCAAGTACCTGCGACTTTAACTTCCTCTTGTTTCTCACAGAAAAAAAATATATATGTTAGGTATTTTCTGGCAGATATAATTGGGTTCTCCTCTGCTCAGCAGATGAAAAGAAACATGGATGAATTAGTTTACACCGCAGTCTATATTGCAGAAAGATTATAGCTCTCCATAAAACTTAACTCATAAAATGACATCCAGTATAAATTATTTCTTTCTAGAGAGATTCCCATGGAATGCCTGTAGTTTTAAAATAGTACTCATTGTTTATTGAGCTACTTTAGAAAAACCAAAAGTGATTAAGTTTATGTTTTCTTAAGGAAGGAAAAAAGTTAGTTCTTAATCTACTCATGTTCCCTCTATGAGAGTTTGTTCCTACTGAGATATGGGACAAAACAGGAAATGCTTCATGATTTTTAAAGTGAGGGGGGAATATAATCATCACTTGTGTTTTGCTTATCATTTCTCAAGTGTTGCCTGACTTTTATCCCTTCCTAATGGGGCACTTCTTAACTTTCATCATACACAGTTTTACAAATGGGTATTAACAGAAGAAAACTTACATAAATTATTTAGAAAACCCAAATTCTTTAAGCATTATTATGAAAAGTAATATATCAACATTATCATTGTCATCTTTTGTGGATGAAAAGCCAACATTTACTTACTTACTGTGGGAAAAAAATGAAGCATGTCCCGATGCCAACTTTACTGAAAAAATGTATACATGTATATATTTCTAATAAAGTAAATTTTTATGAAACATTATATCTCTAAATGTTGTATATGTGAATCCTTATTTAAAGACTATCTAATTCTTCCATAGTAATTCCTTTCATTTAATGTAAATCATTTGAGCCACAATCAATAGTGCTTTTAAGCAGTAAAGTTCTATACAAGAGGCAGTATTACTATTACTTCTATGGTTTATGTCTACCCCTATGCACTGCTTTTTGCATGCTATGCAAGTTTTTATTTTTGAAAATCATTGACAACCCAAAGAAGTTCCCAAATACCACCAATTATGAATTTTACAGGCACTCAGAGAGAATAATTTAGAATTTTTGAATAATAAAAAATGAAATTAACCTCTCTTTGTGCAAGCTCCAAGTATGCTATAAATGCAATGTGATCTTGGTATTTGCTTATCATAGAAATGCACTAAAATATTGCAGAAAAGTCCATGGAGCATGACAAACTCCATTTTACTCTTTCACTTTCTTTTGTCTATGAATTCCACATTATTTTCTCTTCTGTTAGTCTTATTGAGACTTCAACAACGAGATAAAAGTCTTTGGTCTCGGATTCAGTAAAAAGTGGCAGAATTTCAGCATGAATGAGGCTTCATTCTATAGAAGATATTGTGCATTTTGATGTTTTCAAATCTTATTAGGAAAGTCTAATTCAACAAATAGTTTTCTTACTTGGTGATTATTTACTTACGTACTCTTGTTGAATATTAATTCAACAGATACTGATTGAATTCCTACATCTGCTTCTGATGTGTTCCTTTCAAATGGCTTTTTCTAACCTTTTTTTCTGGGCTTATTCTTATAGTCTGTTCTTGTCTTAGTTGGGTCAAAATTCAAAGCCCCAGTAAAGAGGCTTCAGTTAGCCAACTTAAGTAAAGAGCCGTAATGCAATGGCAAGAGGAAAGCTTGGAAAAAAAGGCAGCTACAGGAACCTTTGATTTTCTCATGGTAAGATAGACACATGGGTTTATTTCCCAACAATTGCATTCATGAGGGAAAAAGCAATCCCCAAAAGTAAGGTGGAGCGTAGTAAACAAAGGGAGAGAGACCAAGAGATGTGTGATCAGAAGCAGGTAGAAGTGTGGCATAGTCTTGAAGAAAGGGTGGACTGAAGACTGGCTTGGAAAGGGAGCCTGAGCACTTCAGGGATGACTGCATTTGGATTACATAACTATTCATTTTGTTATAGTCTATTGAGAAAAACAAGCATGAATCAAATAATCACAGAGATGAAAAAATAGTATTAAGAACCATGAGAAGTGCTTTGAGTCTAGTAAGTAAAGCCACTATAAAAAATTATTTATTTATTTATTTGTATTAAATCATAGCTGTGTACATTAATGCAATTATGGGGTATAATGTGCTGGTTTTATATACAATTTGAAATACTTTCATGAAACTGGTTAACATTGCCTTCACCTCATTTTCTTAGTTATTGTGTTAAGACATTTATTTTCTACATTGTGTTAAGACATTTATATTCTATTATTCTATAAGGGTAGATTTAACATGTAGCCTTATAAAATGCACCATAGGTGTGGTCCCACCAATTACCCTCCCTTCACCCATCCTCTCCAGCCCCTCCCCCCTTTCCCCTTCATCAAGTCTTGGTCAAAGTTCTTAGTTTACTGTACCTTTACCTAAACTTCACTTGGTCATTACTAGTTTTGTCAGGAAATACTAACATATGTACAACGTTTCACCTTCCTCACAAAGGAACTGAGACTACTCTGAGTTTATTAATGACTCTGATGCCCTCAGAGGGAGGTTCAAAGTATTGCCAATAAGGGATTTGAGAAAATTACTCTCCCCAGTTGTTTTTCAGTTCAAGTTTCACTTGTGCTCTTTGCTTATCATGTGCTCTGAACAAATGTTTTCATGAATATATGTACAATATTCATATCATTGTTTGATGTTTATATTGAATGAAATAGATTTAAAAATATTGCTAATTGCATTCCTTACATTATAGAACTAAGTATATTGCTAATTGCATTCCTTACATTAAACTTAAGAAGAAAAATAAATGAATTCTGGAATACTTCCCCCAAATTTTGAAAACGTTATGCCATTTTCTAGAGCAAAATACAACCAAACTGCTCAATATAAAATATACATGGACAATATATGAATGAAATCAAAACATATGTGTCTTAAGAAATAGCTTTTAGTATTTTTTTCTAAAAGCTAAAACTGTATTCTTAGAAAGTTAACTGAAAGCCATGTTTAGTTTTCCTAGTGCTTTGTAAGCTAAAAGTCTTCTTCCATCATCAATAATACCAGATTTCTTAATTTTAAAAGCTAGTGAGACCAAATAAATATATAGTTCTTTCTCAATTATCTGCACAAAGGAAGCAATGATGTGGATTCTCTAAATCAGCAGATCATGTAAGCAATGCTTACATCACTGGATTGGCAAGTCTTGCTTGAAGTACATTTTAATTCAGGTATTTCTTATCTTTGAGAAATTACTTTCAGATATATCCTTCCATACTTTGGATCAGAAGCTAACAGCTTGTTTATGTGATACATTAATAATTTGAGGGGGCAAATCCAAAAGTATCTCCCTAGTGCCCAAGGTACCCTCTGCCCCCCCAAGTTCCACCAAACTCATTAAAATACCTACCTGATTAAGAATTAAAACTTTATTTGAGAAGAACAGAAAATTAAATTACTCATGGCCGGAAATGTTTGTCTTCCACCTTCCTGGCTACATCCAACCCCATTTCCTTTTGTTCCTCTACAAACAAACGTACAAAAAAGCTTCTTTCATCCTTTCCTAAATATTTCTAAAACTATCCAGCTTCCATTTCTTCTTATTCTGAAATTAGCTTCCCTTTTCTCCTGACTTGTTATAGCTCTACATCAGCCTTTAAAGTTCAGCTTCCATAAAACCTTTATTACTAACTGAAGGGCGATGTTCTCTCTGATCATGTATGAGCTTTGTGGTCTGCGTGATTCATTTGGAATTTAACCATTTAGTTTTGCCTTGTGACATCTACTTTATCAGGTTTGTATTATTTTTAATTGTTCATCTTTTTCAAAAAAATTTCCCCACCTTTTTTTGTGTTCAATTAATTCTTCACACACTTTCCCAAAGGATGCCTATAAATATTGCTCTCCTGCTTAAAACCCACTGCACACCCAATCAAGTCCAAATCCCTTACCTTGACTAATGAAGTCACATGGGTCTTCCCACAAATCACATTCCACAGTGAGCTTTTTCCTAGTTTGGGGCTGTTGTCAATACTGTTATTTCAGCCTAGAATGTTCTCTGTTTGTCTCTTCCCATGGCTGGCTCCGTCTCTTTCTTTAATGTTACATCTGTGTATTATGTCCTCCATAATTTTGCTCTGACTTTATTATCAATATACATCTGTCTCTGCTCTGGATCTTATGGCCTTTCTTTTATATTTATGGTAGTATTTTTCATTTACCCTTAAAATGTACTCTTTGCCATTCTTCACTTTGCCCTCTGCCCAGGGACTTGCCCTGTGGACTATATCATTGGGTCCCTGCCCTCTGGACCAGGGTTGGGTTTGTCCAGTGTGAGGGGAGATCCTGAGAGTGGGGGGTCAGGACTAGGCATTATGCTTCTGGCTCCTTCCTTCCAGGTTCTCCAGTGTTGTCTTTTTTCCTATAAAGTAGTTATTGCTTCTTTCCATTTTACAGATGAAAAACTGGAACTCAGAATGGTTAAGAAATTTACATAATTAGACCATTACTGAAGGATACTGTCAGAATTGATATTTGTGTCTGTTTTTTCCATTATCCTGTCTTACTTAACAATTGGACAATCACACTTGATCCAAAGTTTACTTCTCAAACAAGCTGAAAGCATTACTCTGAGCTTCATTTTTACATCTCTTTACCTCTCAATTCACTTTTTAAAACTTATATTCACAACAAAAATGGGAAAAAAGCCCAACAGAATATTTATAGAATTTATTATCCAGTGTGTTAAAAGTAATGTAGAACCATAAAAAAAAAAATCAAATGTTGTGCACATTTAGGGAAAAAAGAGTGATTAACCATCTTGAAATATATTCTGAAGACAACTATAATATGATGTTATAACAGTGATAATGTACTTTCAAAAGTTATTTAAACTTAATTTTAGGCTAAGGACAAACAAATTGTTAAAGATATTAACAACAGTGAATTAAACAGACTGTCACCAAAACAATATTGACCAAACTATCAACCAGAGAAGAGTTTTTTTTTAATCATCATGTGATAAATGCTTTAAGAGAAGTATTTCTGTATTATATTTGTTAATTGCAAAAATACCACTACTTGTACTTTACTAATTCAGAGAAAAAAATGCAAAAGATAGAAGGAAAAATTAAAGCAGAATAAAAAATATCCTCAGAAGTTGTAAACCTTAGAAAGAGTCTTATGGGGAATAATTGTTTAAATCTTGAAAGTTTGAACTTTTTATATGTTTTGCTAAAACATTGCATGTCCAATATCTACACTCTTTGCTTAAACATGAAGAGCTACATAAAAAAGGCTTTCATTCTTTTAAGGACATCCACAAGTTTCCTTCAATACAGAAAAGGCAAAAAACATGAAAGATGAGAAGAAACTCCAGTGTAAATACAGATAAATATGGCGACAGCTGTAGCTGAAAAGTTACAGAATTGGCTTGAGAAATGAAACCTCTGTAGTTCACACACATACATGCACACACACACTCTTCGGATTTATTTATGAAACAGCGTCTTCTGAACACAGAATCTTGCATTGCAGAAAAGGCAATTAAATAGAACAGCATGAGGTTGTCAATCACTTCAACAACTAACAAAAGCATCTACTATCAAAGCAAATAATGTAAATGTGCAAAAAGGTACCTTACTATCAAAGCAAATAATGTAAACACACAAAGGCAAAGAATTGCCTGGATCAAATGTCACCATTTTAATGTTCACCATTTTTGTGTATGTTTTTGCATATGCATGATACTATATCAGTTATTCTGAAATTTGATATAGAATTGGCCATTATCATTTCTCAGAAGATTTGGTCATCCTGTGATGTTTTTGAAAGAGGCTGGGGTGACTTTCTTTTTGCTTCTTTTCGTTCCTTTTTTCTTGTTGCTGGTGTTGTACAAATAAATGGACAGTCACAGCTTATCATCACTTAAAGATGCATGTGCATGCTGCAGTTTACTGAAACATGATTGGCTGCTACATAAATCAATCTGATAGAGATCGGTTCCGTGAAGAAGAGATAAATCATTAGCCAGAGCTTTTAGAATGTAATTCATTTTAGATAGTGATTATTGATGATTTAATTTTAGCGGTACATGTACATGTCTAGACCATGATTTTCTATAAAATGTTAACACAGAAGAATATATTCATTTTCAAAGTGAGTGTAAAGAAACCAATTAGAGGTTTACATGCAAAAATGTTAATGAAGTGGTAGGGTTGAGAAGTCTATGAGATTCTATTTATTAAATACGTCAGAGTGAGAGCATATTTCTCAGGGAAAATGTTTTTTAAATACGTATGATCTTCTGACACTGTAACAGGGAGAAGTGCCCCCAAACTTCACTTGATATGTCACACCCCAGAGGACTGAAGCTCAGGCACATTCTGAATATACATCATGGCCTCCAATTCAAGACCCAAAACTTCTCTTTATTTCAATTCAACAGTGTTTAGGGAGAGTCCACACCAGGAAACATCCTACATTTTGAAATGTACTTTCTGTTTTCTGTCCTGTAAATAAACAAGAAAGAAGGGTTGTGATGGTGCTAACAGCAATAACTCTTGGTGACAGAAGCTTGAGACTGACTGAGTGGTACTGACTGTGGCCGGCTGGGCAGTATCATCTCTAAGGGAAAACAGGGCATCACTGGACAATTAACACAGTGGAAGAATTACCTTGATTAGCTAACTTGCAAGGAAAATTATATAATCTGTTGGGAAAAATACCTTGAAAGGCCACTTGGAGTGAGGATGACCTGGTGAAAAAACAATAGCTGGTCACCAGAATATTTTCTCAGTAATGTTTTTGATTTACTGAGTGGGGTGTTTGAGTTTGGGTCAGAGGTGACAATTGCCACCAGCAAGAATCTTCCTTCTTAATCATTCTCTCATGAAGTCCTGTTCTGAATAAATATGAGCAAGTATTTTTTACTGGACCGGTTTGCAGGGACAGCAAATTACTGCCCAGCTCAAAGTCCTGATCATTTAAGCGCCTGCAGAATAGAGCAGGGAAAAGCACAGTGACAGACCTCGGAGAAATGTTTTATTTCTCATTTCTGGTCTTTATTCCTCACAGTTAGCTCTCCTGGGTTTTTCTAACCAACCTCTAGCTTTTTAAAAGGAAATGCCATTTCACCGAGGAGGAGACGTAGGATGTTGAAAGTCCCACTTTCTTATCAGCTCTGCAGTTTTGCTTTCCATTTCCTGCCTCTCCATACACAATCAGTCTGGCCTTTTTCTTCCCCCCAGAAGGGTCACTATCCTCAGTCTACACCGGCTGTGACCTGAACCGAGGGCCTGCCAGCCTCCAGACTCCAGTTCTTGCTTGATCCTTTTGCACTCGTGAGTTCACTAATCACGTGTTTTTTCTGTTTGATTCTGAGTGATCTCCAGATGCCAGGACCTCTCCTTAAATCACACTGGCTGCTTAAACGCTAACTCACTGGTGGACAAGGTGCCCAGGCAGACACTAATATTTGTCTGAAAATTAATGACTAGAAGCAAGGAGCATCCTGTCCTTCAATTGCACAGCTTTTGAAATGAAAAAGTTTGATACATTGGAGAGAAAAGCTGCCATATATGAGAATATTAATGGTACATTCTTTACAGATTGCATTTTGTTACCTATCATGAAAATGCATTTTTCCCCTCTGTTGAGGTCCCAAAGGATTTGTGGGTCTTGATTCCAAATGAGAGAGCTGTGAGCTGGCCAGTGTAACACGTAAAAAGAAAGGTAATGTCCATAGGTGTATGTGTGTGTGTGCATGGGTGTGCCTGTGTGTGTGCATGGTGTGTGTGTGGGTTTGTGCATGTGTGTATGCACATGTATGTGTGTGCCCCTGTGTATGTGCACGTGTGCGTGCATGGTGTATATGTGTGTGTATGCACATGTATGTGTGTGCATGTGTGTGTGTGCCCCTATGTGTGTATGCCCATGTATGTGTGAGCGAGTGTGTGCATGGTGTATGCGTGTGTGTATGCACATGTATGTGTGTGCCCCATGTGTGTGCATGTGTGTATGCCCATGTATGTGTGTACCCCGTGTGTGTGCATGGTGTATGCATGTGTGTATGCACATGTATGTGTGTGCCCCTGTGTGTGTGCGTGTGTGTATGCACATGTATGTGTGTGCCCCTGTGTGTATGAACATGTATGTGTGTGTGCGTGTGTGTATGCACATGTATGTGTGTGCATGGTGTATGCATGTGTATGCACATGTATGTGTGTGCCCCTGTGTATGTGCACGTGTGCGTGCATGGTGTATATGTGTGTGTATGCACATGTATGTGTGTGCATGTGTGTGTGTGCCCCTATGTGTGTAT
>CAUYQV010122971.1:0-20980 GCA_963574575.1 Galagoides demidoff | reverse complement strand
GGAATACTATGCAGCCATAAAAAAGATGGAGACTTTACCTCCTTCATGTTTACATGGATGGAGCTGGAAAATGTTCTTCTTAGCAACATATCTCAAGAATGGAAGAAAAAGTATCCAATGTACTCAGCCCTACTATGAAACTAATATATAGCTTTCATTGGAAAGCTATAACCTAATTTTAGCCCAAGAATATGGGGTAAGGGAAGAGGGAGGAGGATTGGTGGAGGGAGGGTGATTGGTGGGATCACACCTATGGTTCGTCCTATAAGGGTATATGTGAATCTCTCTAAATGTAGAATATAAATGTCTTAACACAATAAGAAAATGACATGAAGGCTATGTTAACCAGTTGGATGAAGGTATTTCAAATTGTGTATGGAAACAGCACACTGTACCCCATGATAGCATTAATGTACACAGCTATGATTTAATAAAAAAGAAAAAAAGGAAAAAAAATGTTGATTCTGCCAATCCATGAGTATAATATACTTCCATTTGTTTACATACTCTGGGATTTCCTTCTTCAGTAAATCATAGTTCTCCTTGTAGAGGTCTCTTACCTCCTTAAATATATTCTTAGTATTTTATTTTCTTTGTTGCTATCGTGAAAGGTATTGAGTCTTTGGTTTGATTCTCACTTAACTATTGCTGATGTATAAGAATGCTATTGATTTCGTATTCTGAGACTCTGCTGAATTTATCAATTCTAGGAGTCTCTTAGAAGAATTTTGGGGTTTTATAAAGATAAGATCTATCATCAGTAAAGAGTGGTATCCACTGGATATCCTTTTTCCTTCTCTTGTCTGATTTCTCTGGCTAGGACTTCTAGTACTATGTTGAACAGAAGCAGTGACAGCAGGAAAACTTACCTAGTTCCAGATCTAAGCAGGAACACTTTCCATTTGTTTCCATTCAGTATGATGTTAGCTGTAGGTCATATAGGGCTTTTATAATTTTGAGGCATGTTCTACCTATGATTGTTTTCTTAAGGGTTCTTCTCATAAAAGGGTGCTGAATTTTGTGAAATGCTTTCTCTATGTCTATTGATATGATCATATGGTCCATTGAGATGATCATAACTACAGTGAGAATGGCTTTTATTTAAAAAAAAAAAAACCTTAAAACAACAGATGCTGGTGTAGATGTGGAAACAAAGTAACACACGCTTTTGGTAGGACTGCAAACTAGTACAACCTCTATGGAAAGTCATATGAAGATACTGCAAAAAACTAAAAGTAGACCTACCATTTGATCCAGCAATCTCACTATTGGATATTTACCTAATGAAAAAATGTCATTTTTATCAAAAACACACATGCACTCAAATGTTTATTGTAGCACAATTTACAATCGCAAAGATGTGTAGCCAACCCAAGTGCCCATCAATACATGAGTGGATTGATAAAATATTATATATATATCATATATGCATATGCATACATATATACATAAAATATGATATGTATTTCATATATGTCATATGTGTGTATGTATATATATGTGTATATATATATATATATGACATACTACTCAACCATAAACAATGATGAACTATTATGGTATATATATATATATATATACACACACACACACAAACACACACACACACACACATACCATGGCATACTACTCAACCATAAACAATGGTGAACTATTACCTTTTGTAATAAGCTGGATAGAACTGGAGACCATTCTTCTAAGGGAAGTATCAGTGGAGGTAGAGGAAACAAAACAAAAATGCGGGTATTCTGGCTATTGCTGTGCTTATAAGTAATAAACTATTACTCATCTCTGAAAATAGAAAACAATATATAAATAATATTTTTCTACTTCATCAATAAGCAGATAAATGAAATTATTTTCTTACTGTGAACGTGTGTCAATAAAGAATACGATGATTATTTGTTAAGGAAAAATTGAGAAAAAAACAAAGAAGTGGTGTGTTATTTGCAGAGCAATGGCCAGAAGTAGGCAAAATGCAAAGAAATTAAACTAATTTTTCTTGTCTCATTCAGTAGTGGTTTGTACATGTTTTTAGTAGGATAAAGAAATCTGGAGACCCAGGTCTTTGGGTTACATTTTTTTCTTCAGCATCCTTGAAGCTTGAAGATCCCTTCTGTACCACCTCTCTGCAAACAGCAGCCCCAACTAACCTTGATTCAAAAGCCCAATTGGAGTTCCTTCAGCAACACCCCTTCAGGGTTCTTCCATGTTATAGTACAAATTGCAACTTTCAACCCAGCTCAAGGGCTACTGGACTGTTCCTAGGGTTCCCTCTGCTGGCCAGATATGGAAGCAGGTGAAAACATCCTACAACACAATTTTTTTTTTTTTTAAAGAATTCGAAGAATGAAAATTAGAGGTTAAAAAATTGGAGGAAAAAAAAAGATTTTGTTTGTTTTGCTTAGCATTTTTTTTCTAGGTTTCAGGAAGAATGTTGATGCAGCAGGAGGTAGTTATAATAGTTTTTGGAAGCCCTAACTCCAGAGTCCTTTTAAAAGTATATTGAAACACTAAAAAATTCTTACAACTCAACAACAACAAAAACAACTTGTTTAAGAACTGGGCAAAGGCCACTGGTTAGCTATTTCTCTAAAGAAGGTAAACAAATAAATAGGCAACGTGTATGCGAAAAAATGGTCAATATTACTGATTTGATTGGTTAAGAAAATGCAAATCAAAAGCAAAACCCAGCCAAGAATGGTGGCACATGCCTGTAGTTCTAGCTACTAGAGAGGCTGAGGTGGGAGGATTTCTTGAGCTCAGGAATCTGAGTCGAGCCTGGGAAACATGGTGAGACCCTGTCTCTACAAAAATTAATAGTAATATGATGGTTACTATGAAAGAAAGAGAGAAGTATTATTGAGGATATGAAGAAATCAGAATCTTGTTGATGAATATTTAAAATGTTACAGCCACTATGGTAAACCATATAATAGTTCCTCAACAAATTAAAAATATTATTACCATATGATCCAGAAATTCTACTTCTAAGTATATAAACAGAATTGAAAGCAGGGTCTTGAAGAAATATTTGTACACCCATACTAATATCAGCACTATTCACAAGAGACAACCAGAGGCCACACAATGGACAAAGTGATTTGCAAAGGTTCCCAGAGGTTAACAGTGGAGACAGGACTAGTTGGTTTGGCTCCTGATTCCCAGACTGGGTTTCCACCCTGCACTCCAACACTTATGGAGACAACCCATTTCCTAATGGGGAGGGTAAAGGACCCCCCATCCAGCCAGGGCACCTTCCCATACATGCCCCTCTTTGAGGTAGGCTGGCCTTTGAGGACATGCATGCACCTTTGGTTAACCCCCACCCCACCACCACATGGAACCTAGAAAGAGTTAAGAGGAAACAAAGAAAGGGGCTACTTAAACGTTGACAGGGTAAACCCTGAGTATTTCCTTTCAATTGAGTTACTTGGTAATTTTTCCCAACATGATTCATAAAAGGAGTTATCTAATTATCCCTCCAAGATGGGAATATTCTTCTCCTCTGTGATTAACTGACTTCTTGTTTTCTGCCTGCTTACAATAATATCACAGTATGAGGCATACATAGAAATGTTTTATTTTACTTTGATGATTAAGAAAATACATGAACAGACCTTACATCAAAGCTAACAACTAATTTTATGGGCAGTTAACTAGTTAATTTTATTAAAATAAAGACATGTCTGTTTAAACTGAAATAAACTGTTCTCCTTGGTGCCATGCTTTGACCAGGGCCTTCAAAATTAAGGCCAAGATGCTGATAAGGAAATAGTTACCATTAAAACATCAACCTCCTCTTCAGTGCATGCCACTGGGACAAGAGGCCACACAAGTCTGTAGGTGAGTGCTCAGCACACTACCTACCAAGTCCCAGTGGCTTATTTTGAAAAGAGTTACTTCCCACTGGTGAGGTTTTACACAGATACATTTCTCAGGACCAGTGATGGCTCAACTGTGCAGTGCCTGTGAGGTAGTTATTCTGCAGACATTCCTGTTTGTGCTTTACCCAGAGGGTGGATGTGCCAAGTCTAAAACTTCTGGCTTCACATTCCTGCTGAGAATCCCTCCACCATGGGTCCTGTGTCTCAAGTCAGTCTGCAATTCTGCCCCAGCCTCTAGCTCTTCAAATCTGAAGGAATGTTTTCTTCATCCACAGGTTGTTTCAGTTTTAACTGGCTGCTTAGAGTTATAAAGGAATATCTCAATCCCCCAGCCATGCTGAAAGGCAAAAAAAAAAAAAAAAAGTACATAAGTTGCTGACATCTTTAACAATATGGTCTGCTTGATCTGGAATGATTATTCAGATCTCTGTTTTGCTCTTCGAATTTGTAGATTACTTGATGAGAATTTCCCCCTTTTATTTACAAGCCTTTGAGGGGCAGAAAAAGAGTAATCAAATGAAACACAGAAGCTTGGAGAGAAATAACAAGCACTTGGTTTCTCTTCAACAAACCATGTACCATTATTCTTAAATGGCATCCCATATCTGGTACCCAAAAATGCCTTTCCAAAGTATCTTAGTCAAGCCTCACAGCATCCTTAGTGTCTGGCATTTTGACAGAACATGAGCTTAATGAGACCCACTTGGTCTGAGAAAGACAGATAACCCAGGGGAACCTTCTGTGGGAAGACCCATGAATAAAATTCAGATCTCAGCCCCATGAATTTTCATTACATGTGTCCCTATGGGGCCACACAAGGAAGTATGTCATAAAAATAGATGAAATGAGCGATTGAAGTAAAATTCTTTTAGAAATTATAATGTCAAAACACCTCCTGGCTTAAAATGTAAAATTCTCTTTGCTCTTTTGCTTATTACACATTAATCAGACTATTTAAACTTATTTTACTAAAATGCATTAATTTACAAATCCTACTTACCAAATATTTAACCCTACAAAGTTTAACACAGAGAAAACATAGTCTCCACCAACTAACATACCGATGTAGGCAATGGATACATTCTGCAGAACAAGAGAGAGGATTAGTCATTTTTAAAGTCAAGCATGTAGGGGAAAATACACACAGTGAAACCTGAAACTAGACATTTTAGTTATTTTGTATACACAGATGTTCACCGACTATTAAATAAATGAATTTTTTAAATTACGTATGGCTTTGTAAAGAAGCAAAGTAAATTATGGTGTGCACATTATAGAAATCTGCATTATTCACCTCCCCAAGACCATTCCAATTAATACACAGGCAAACGATGGAAGAGTTGGGTTGTAATCAGTCTGCCCAATCTTATCTCTTTACCATCAGTGGGTGGTAAATTTTAATCATATTCACCCTACACTTGAATGGAATAGAAATATCTAATAAATTCCACACGGTACTCTGCCCAATGCCTTCTAGGAACACTCTGGGTTGGTGACAGGTGTTAGAGCAGGGAGGTTTCCTCATTCTAAGGAAAACAAAGCAAGAGTAGAACAGAACTTGAAACGTCCCCATCCCCTATTATCCATGTGTGTATGTGCATGTGTGTGTATTGAAACGCACACATTGCCCCCAATACCAATCCACAAGTTCACTGCATTGCAATTGATTGTACACCTAGATGGAAAACAGTTCTTCACAAGGGTTCTATTTCTCAGTGAGCAGGTTCTTCCAGAAAGCCAAAGTATAGATCAAAAGGTATCTTGGTAATCAGTGATATTTGGATTGTTTCTAGCTTTTTATTTCACTTTCTCAGACCGTACCTTCCTAGCCATCCTAATTTATCTCTCCTCTTTAAATTAGCAAGTTGTCCCTCTGTTCTATTCAAAAGGAGATCAGAAGAAGAAGGGTTCACCCAGACCCAACTGAAAATGTCACCACCTCCATTCTTAGTACACAACAATGGGAAAGGTTGGATTCGCGGTCAATTCCCTGATTGAGTTCTTCCTTCCAATGCTCCATCCACTTACCTTAATGGCTCCAACCACTGCTGTTGTCAGGGCCGAATTGTAGTAGCTGCACAGGACCGTGGAGTACATCAGTAGAAACCTGAGGCAAGGGAGCAAATATCCGAGTGCACCTTACCCTCTGGGTGATAGTAACAGGTTAAGAAGATTGGCAAGCAACCCACACAAAGCACTTCATGCAAGTAAGAAACACACAGCATAAAGCTTTATTTTTATAAACCCACACCTTAAGACATCTTATTAACTGGTTTTATTTTATTTCCTTTCTTTCTTCTTTTTCTTGAGACAGAGTCTCACTATGTCACCCTCGGTAGAGTGCTGTGGCATCACAGCTCACAGCAACCTCAAACTCTTGAGCTTAAGAAATTCTCCTGCCTCCGCCTCCCAAGTAGCTGGGACTACAGGCGCCCATCACAATGCCCAGATATTTTTCTTTGTTGTAGTTGTCATTATTGTTTAGTGGGCCTGGGCCAGGTTCAAATCCGCCAGCTTGGGTGTATGTGGCTGGCACCCTATCCATTAAGCTACAGGCGCCCTTTATTTCCTTTGCTTAACAGGAAAGTGATCCAGCTGTGCTTTTGCTAAACCTGCCTGAGGTATCCTTCACAGTTTCTCTGTGCATTTCCTATAAGCTTCTCCACGAAATGGGGGTGAGGAGAAGGAGTTTACCCTCTGGAAATCTTTCCAGTTACACCCATGCTACAACAGTGGTTTTTAATCCTCTCTGTGCATCAGAATCACCTGTTGCACTTTCAACACACAGTGATGCCCGGGGGAAGTTTGGTTCAATTGGGTGGATGGAGCTGAGGCCCTGGCTGTGCAAGATCTAAAAGCTCCACAGGTGGTTCTAATGTGCAGCCAGTATTGAGGACTTCAGACAAAGGAGATCAAAATGAATGGATTCCACGTGCCAGGATAAAACTCCTGTACCCTGTTCCCAGAGTTAATCCAGGCATTTAAGGTTGACACTTACTTGTCAATAAAATGACTACAGAATTGCAAAAAAGAACCAGACAAGAAAAACATACACACACACAGGACGAGAGTGTAGAAGGCAGGTAAAGGTAAAGGAATTAGTTAGTTCCAATCAAATAGCAAAGGAAATTAGCTACAACCTAAGTGGGACACAAAACTCCATTCATCCAAATCAGATGATTAAATGTGCAGGGGTCCTCAAACTTTTAAACAGAGGTCCAGTTCACTGTCCCTCAGACTGTTGGAGGGCCGGACTGCAGACCCCAGGATGAGTCGGCTGCTAAGCAGGACAGGCAGCCGCAGCAACACCGAATAAATGTCCTCAGCGGGCCTCACATGGCCTGCAGGCCGTAGTTTGAGGACACCTGGTTGATAGGAATTACACTCAAAACTGGCTGAGAATAAAACTTGAAAAAGACACAGAGAGACAAGATTTTCAAGGTAAAATTCCAGGTAAGAAGCAGGAGCTTGGCTCCCTCATAGAGTAACTCAACTCTAAGAAAAGGCTCAGTTATTGTGCCAAAATGTACCATTCAACAAAAAAATAAAAATTAAAATAAAATAAAATAAAAGAGAAAAGGCTCAGTGCCCTTAAGGCTTAGGTAAACTCATCTTGCTAGAATTTAACCCCCACGTTTAGTCTCTATCTAGGCTTAAATCTCTGATTGTTACTAATAGAACCAGGGTCACAAACCTTCAACACCAGAACCTCTGTTGGCCTGAAAATATTTACTACCGAGATGGTAGAGAGAAAAGAAAAAAAATAGAATTAAAATATATTAAGGTTTACATTAGGTTAAGGAATAAGCTTAAGTATAAAACTTATTATAAAACTTAAATTTTATAATCTTCAGAGTTATTTGTGTATTTCTTAAGGTAATTAAAATAATTTGACAAGTTAAAGAAACTCTGTGGTTTTAATTTGAATTGTGCAATTGACATTAGACATGCAATTTTAATGTGAAAGGAATAAGAGTCTGAGTAAGTCTGTACACAGTAATTGAATGCTTTTTAAAAGGCTGATTTACCACATTTCCAAGTTTGGTTTATTAGATTTCAAAGAGTTGCTTAAGTACATAAAACAATCTACTGGCTTTGCTAGTCCAACCCTTAGGGGCTGGAACTGTTGAAGAAAAATCAGGCATATTATATTTGTAAATGCAGCTTAAAATGTTTTAATCCACTGAGTTGTAAATGGAATTAATTAACAGTAAATTGTTTAGGAAATTTTAATTGGTTAAACCTGAGTTAATAAGCTGCCATTAATCAAATAAAAAAGTAAATGTTCTTTCATAGAAAAAATTATTAGCTTTATAAATAAAGTAACAGTATTTATAAGTTGAACTCTAAGGCTTAAGAAAATCTAAGTTTTGGGGGGAGGCTGAAGCAGGTGAATTGCTTGAGCTCAGGAGTTGTGAGACCACCCTGAGCAAGAGCAAGACCCCATCTCTACTAAACTAACTGGACTTAGTGGCCCCTACCTGTAGTCCCAGCTACTCAAGAGGCTGAGGCAAGAGGATTGCTCAAGCCCAAGAGAGTTTAAGGTTGCTGTGAGCTATGACACCATGGCCTCTATTCAGTGTGACAGAGTGAGTTTCAAAAATACAAGAAAATAAGAAAATCTAAGTTTTAAAAAGTTACCATTTTAATAAATCCAATGTCAATTTGGAGCCCTGGAGGCTCTTATTCATGCATAAAATGAAAAAAGTTAAATATTCAACCTGCTGTCGCTAAGTACCTGGGCCCCAGCAGTCAGAGAAGATTATCCACAGCATCTGCACTGGAGGGGCTCAGAGTCTAATAAAACGAAAGGCACAGGAGGCACAGGGGCACCAGTCCAATTCAGGAACCACAGAGAAGCTTCTGTAGTCTTCCTGAACTTGAATGCACCCTTAAACTACGACCATGGACATTCTTTATTTTTGTTTTAAAACTCCAACTCCAGGATTCTTCCAATCATGCAATATTTTCTCCATCTTATATCTTTATTTATTTATTTTAAGAAACAGGGATGATAGCAGGGATGGGAGTGTCTGTCTTCTATGTTGCCCAGGCTGGACTTGTTTTCCTGGACTCAAGGAATCCTCCCGCCTAATTTCCGGAGTAGCTAAAATTACAGGTGCCTGCCACGGCCTCCGGCTCCACCTATATCTTAATGAAACCACTTTGGCCTGCATTCAAAACTGGTGGATACCATGGATCTAAGATTCCAACATCTATCATGAGTGTGGGCTACTAGGGCTTATTCACCACGTGGGCTGAGCCAGGGAAGGAGAATCCCTCTTCCACCTCTGGAAAGTCTGAGTGAGTGGCAGTCCTAAGCAACACTTGGGACCCAGACAGAAAAGCTGCACTTCTCAAAGTACCCACTAGATGACCCCAGAGAGGATGAATACACATAGGAAAGCCAGTAAGATGAAAGTAGTAGGGTATTACATTTTTTTTTTTAAAGAAACAATCTATTGGGGAGAGGAGCACATTTATAAGAGGGACTTTGCTTGACAAATGCAATTAGTGTAACCTTGATCTTTGTTCCCTCAATGAATCTCCAGCAAAAAAAAAAAAAGAAAGAAAGAAAGAAAGAAACAGTAAGTACCTGTACAGTGCTAAGACCAAGATTCTGAACGAAAAGAACCTCTGTTAACTCAGTACAAGGGAAACCACTCCACTGTTAATACCAAAATTGTCAACCTCCACGTGACCATTTTTGATTTTAGCATCTATAAATTGATAAAATGCGAAGATGGTTCCGCGCCAGTAGCACAGTGGTTACAGTGCCAGCCACATACACCGAGCCTGAAGGGTTCAAACTCAGCCCAGGCCAGCTAAACCATAAAGACAACTGCAACAGAAAACTAGCTGGGAGTTGTGGCAGGCACCTGTAGTCTCAGCTACTTGGGAGGCTCAGGCAAGAGAATTACTTAAGCCCAAGAGTTTGAAGTTGCTGTGAGCTGTGATGCCACAGCACTCTACTGAGGGTGACATACTGAGACTCTGTCTCAAAAGATAAATAAATAAAAATTAAAAAAAATAAAATGTGTAGGGTGGCGCCTGTGGCTCAGCAAGTAAGGCGCCAGCCCCATATACCAAGGGTGGCAGGTTCAGACCCAGCCCTGGCCAAACTGCAACAAAAAAATAGCTGGGCGTTGTGGTGGACACCTGTAGTCCCAGCTACTCAGGAGGCTGAAGCAAGAGAATCGCCTAAGCCCAGGAGTTGGAGATTGCTGTGAGCTATGACGCCAAGGGCAATAAAGTGAGACTCTATCTCTAAAAAAAAAGAAAAGAATAAAATGTGAAGATATTTTAAAGCTTTGCTTAATTCATAGTAACTTTTTTCCTCTCTGTATATTTAAGTCATTATATCATCTATGTACATTTGACAAATAGCAGCACATATATTTGGTGCACATTTATTCAGACAGCAGATACCAGCTGCACGTTCTGGCTCACAGGGCTCTTGGGGTCAGAATGCCCAGGTGGAAACCTCTGGACCAGAACTTCCGCTCAAAGATTTCTTCATGTTTCTAAAAATGGCACAACAAATAACTGATTTACCTAAGGCTGTGTGGTACACTCACGGTGATCACAAACAGAATTCAAATGACCAACTTAGTGACTTGCTGCTCATCACTGCACAGGCATATATGGAGACTGAACACAGATAATGCAGGGATGTTTTACAACAAGGTAATAGTTCTGCCTAACATGATGCAACTATCCTGCCTACAACAAATGCTCAATTTTTATACACCTTCTACCAACCACAATGTTACCCAAGCACATTATTCTCCTGTACTTCCTGATTTCAAAGAATTTCAAGTAAACTTATCTTCCCCCAAGTACCCAAGGGCTCATGGGTGAACTAAAGAGGCACCAGGTCATGGAATAAACATGGTGCACCAATCTTCCCCTAAGCTGTGCCTTGATGGAGATGATGGGGATACTCACACTCTTTACAGGTTCTGCACTCCATGCTCACACAATAAGGGGAACCCTGCTTGCCTTCTCTTGTACACTGTGTCATTAGTAGTACGAGTTGAAGATTCAAGAATTAGAATACTTTTTTATCCTGCAATGGGATTCTTTGGGGTTTTACTCAGGGAATGTATTACTGCTTCAGTGGGATCAAAGAGCCTGCCTGGTACTGGGGCAGGCACAGATTAGGATAATCCTCTCAGGATCCAGGGGGCCTGGTGCCTGCCTCCGGTATGAAGGAACTGGAAGCCACAATGTCTCAGCAACATTAAAGAGAACTGTAGCAGTAGCTTTAAAAAATTCTGGCTTTCAAATTAAATTCCACTCTGTAATTTATCTTTAGCTCCCCGAATCCAGTTTATCTTCCTGAAACAACGTCATTCCATCATTTGTTCTATTTACAAACTCCTGATAGCACCATTTCCTCATGCTGAGTCCTTCACTATAACTCAACAGAGAATTACAAGTCTTCTTTGTCAGGTTTGGGCCCTAATGTGGAAATCCTGAAAGATCAAAATCCCTAAAGTCTTAAATTCTGAAAATCACAATCCCAGAAGATCAAAATCCCAAAATATATCTGGAAAAAATAATTTTTAAAAATTCTTGAAAAAGCCATTTTATTTATATCTTTTAAGAGGCAGAAGTTAGACAGGATCAAATAATTTGGCAGGGGAGATTGCTTGTATTTTTTTGCTCATGTTTTCACCTTTATGATCTTTAAAATACTCCATGCACTTGTATTTGGACTGTAGTTGTGGTCTACCAGTGTTATAAGTATATGCTGTCTCGTTATTGCTCAGCAATTGCAATTAAGCAATTTTCTGCTTTCACTGCACTAATAAAAATTTGCTTTTAAGCTTAAGAAGCCTTGTACGCTTATTACAGCCCTTTTGCAAGGAAACAATATCACATCTCTTTCCTCATGTTGTAAAGAATACAGTAAGAAGGGATGACAGTCAGCTTCCCCAATACCGAATGTTTATTAGTCAGGGTTCTCCAGAGAGACAGAACCAACAGGATATTGTATACAGACACATGAGAGAGAATTTGTCAGCAGAATTGGCTCAGGTGATTGTGGAGGCTGAGAAATCCTTAACGAAGGCTGGAGACACTAGGATGCTGGCAGTGTGGTTCAGGCAAGACCAAGACCTCAGAACCCAAGGGACCACTGGTGTTAAATCCTGGAGTACTGGTGACACCCCTTAGCACAGTCAGGAGAGAAGGGACAGCCCAAGCCCAGGGCCAGGTGTCCATAAAAACAGGAAGAAAGGAGGGTAGCTCATAATCCCTCTTTATTCTTTTGCACCTTTAAACTTTTTACTAGTTACATGTATCACCTATTCATGCAAAGAAATTTTCCAGTTTTTAGATTAAAATAGACACACACAACATGGTCTTTCAACATGAAGACACACCTAAAGAAAATTTCAAGAACAAAAAGCCTACTTGTTGAACAATTCCACAGCCCCAACATTTCTCTTCAGAATATCTTTGAATAGAACAGGTACAGCACTATAAGAAAAGGCTGTCATTGCCACATGATAATGTGAGGAAGGGATCTTGAAAAACTAGGGACATAGTGACAAAACAAAAATACGGTACTGCCTAGCATGGTGGCATAAGCCAGTAATCCCAGTGACCAGGAAAGTTGGGGTAGGAGGATCACTGGAGCCCAAGAGTTTCAGTCCAGCTTGGACAACACTAGTGAGACCTTATCTCCTTAAAAAGCAAGCAAGCAAACAAACAAACAAACAAAAAATCCTCAGTTGGCTTGGTGCCTGTAGCACAGTGGTTATGGTGCCAGCCACATGCCCTGAGGGTGGTGGGTTTGAACCCGCTAAACAATGACAACTGCAACAAAAAAAAATAACCTGGTGTTGTAGCAGGAGCCTATAGTCCCAGCTACTTGAGAGGCTAAGGCAAAAGAATGGCTTAAACCCAAGAGTTTGAGATTGCTGTGAGCTGTGATGCCACAGCACTCTTCTGAGGGTGACATAGTGAGACTCTATCTAAAAAAAAAAAAAAAAAAAAACCCTCAGTTGTGTACTTCAGATGTCAGCTGACTTCATTTTAAATAAACTTTCAGAAATCAACAGGCAACATCATACTTGGAGTAGAATGGGACATCAACATAATTGTCGAAACCAGAACGGCTTTGGACTTGCTCCTAGTCTTTTAGGCTGGGCTCTCAGGTATCCTGGCTCCTAATCAGCTCTGCTGTACAAGCACAGAGAAACACAGACAAAAGGAGTTTGCAGAAAGACAGAAGGTCTTTGATTTAACTTGTCAAGAGATATGATAGACCAATGCTTCTACTTACTATGGTTTCTTACCCCAAAAAACAGGAAAGAAGAAACTGTATGATGAACAGAACATTCTTCCATTGGTTAAATTCAGTAGCCTATGATGAAAAAGAAAAAAACTAATGATTAGACTAATGATACTGCAGTTTAAATCTACTGATTTTACCAAACCCTGTGTTTTTATACAGGAACAAGCTTCCAGACAGAAACTGTAATTTTAAAACTCCTGGCTGGGCATAGTGGCTCACACCTGTACTCCTAGTACTCTGGGGGGCTGAGGTGGGAGGATCCCTTGAGCTGAGGACTTCAAGACCAACCTGAGCAAGAATAAGACCGACACCTGGTCTCTAATAAAAATAGAAAAATTAGCTGGGTGTGGTGGGCATCTATAGTTCCAGCTACTCTGGAGGCTAAGGCAGGAGGATTATTTGAATCCTGGAATTTGAGGTTGCTGTGAGATAGCTGATGCCACAACACTCTACCCAGAGTGAGACTTTTGTCTCAAAAAAGGGGAAAAAATATCCTTTCCAAACAAGAAGTACAATATTTAAAAACTTAGGTAATATTGGTTGTGTGACGTTGGGTAACTTACTTTTCTTCCCTGAACCGCAGTTATATTACAAAATAGGGATTAAAAAAATAAAAATAAAAAATCCTCCTCAAAAGAGTGATGTGGACTGTAAAGCATGATGGCAGATGGGAAGGATGTTTAGCTCAGCTCCCCTGGAACAAGACTGAGAGTGAGTGGGCTAGATCATTCCCGGTGTGGACTATTGGTGTGGAGTGGCAGTTTGGGGTGTGCAGTGAGGTGGTGGATTGCTGGACTTGGAGTGTAATCCGGAGCTGCAGAGACTGCCAGGAAAAGTTCTGCCCCACAGCTGCAGTGGCTGTGGGCAGCAGCAGCAGCAACCAGCTCCACCACGGAGGATTACACTTCCCAGTTAGTGGGGAAACTAGGTATTGTGTGGAAAGATTGGTGAAGTGTGGACCACTGAGCAGAATTAGGTGGCCAGAGTGGGGCTCTGTCTGGTGTGGCACCACTGTGGTTAGGTGGAGGGAGAGACACTCAGATGGGAAAGATCCTGGATAGAAAGAGGCCATTCTTTTGAATTTAGGAGATGGCAGTTGCCACAGACACCTTTCCATGAGGACCAGGCACAGTGATTTGAGTCTCACCCAGAGACAGTTGTCCTACCCTGGGAACTGGCCCAGGATATCCTGCACTTCACGGGAACTGTTGTTGGGAGAATTTGTGAAACCTGTCTATGAAGATATTTTGAGATCAGTGGAATCAGCAGTTCGGCAAGGTCTAGGCGCCAAGCAGTTATTCAGGAAACACCAAGAACAATTTAAGCCTGGGACCCACTCACGGCGCCACCTGGTGTCCAGAAAGTATATTGCAACACAAATGCATTTCTACTAAAGTCAATCCCTACCGAATATATAGTTGCATGTTTTTATGTATATGTGCGTGTAAATAATTTTGTATATACAAAATAATTTTGTATTTACATGTATATGTAAATAATATTGTTACTTTTTTCTCTCTTTACTCATTCTTTTTGCTTTTTTTCCATTTTTCTTTCTTGTAGGAGTTATTGTTAAAATTTTTTTTAATTATTATTTTTCCTCTGCTTTCCATTTTTTTCTTCTTTCTTTAGACAGAGTCTTGCTGTCTTGCCCTTGGTAGAGTGTCACTACTCACGGCAACCTCTAACTCTCTTGGGCTGAGTGGTTCTCTTGCCTCAGCCTCCCAGGAGTGGGTCTCTCCTGGGGGCTGCGGGCACCCACCATGGCACGTGGTTGTCATTATTGTTTGGTGGGCCATTGGCTGGGTTCAAGCCCGCCAACTCTGGTGTGTGAGGCTGGTGCTCTGGATGCTGGGCTACAGGCGCCAAACCCTCCCCTTCCTCTTATGGTTACTGAGAGTGCTTACATCAGCCTATTCAAGTTTTTTGGTTTGTTTGTTTTTGGTTTTGATTGAATGTGTGTCTGATTGTTTTTAATGTTTGTTCATTTTGTTTCAATGTGCTTTGTGTTCTGCTAAAACCTCAGGTTGTCTATTATCTCTAACTCCAATTTTTACATTCAACAAGAGCAAAGGGGAGTGGGGGATGATAGCCAACTGAAGCCAGCTTTCAACAGAAGCTCCTGTCCAGAGAGAAAGATAACAGCCAGAAAGAACCCAGTATAACTGAAGGGTGGAAGTCTAGCTGAGAGAAGAGATTGATAATTGCACATCTTCTCTGCTGAGGCAAGCTCAAACTCCAAGGAAACAAATTTCAGGTACAGAACCCACCCCAAAGAGGACATGTGTCTGTCCCCTCCTCCAAGAGAGTTGCTTGCTTATTTGCTGTGAGATCTCTACTAGTGAGCAGTGAACTGAGGTCCTCTTCTCTCACCCCACAGGAGTGAGTTGCTGGAAGCTGGGAATCCTTCTCCAGAGAGTCCCTGCTGTGAGCCTGGGTATTCTCTTGCCTAGTATAAAGTTTGAACAAATATTTCCCCTACAACTTTGAACTCCCAGTCCACCCTTCCTCCTGGCCTGACGGTCTAAAGCCCAACCCTTGCAGAGGCTAGAACATTCATGATTCTTTGTTAAGACTGGGCATTGCATGGTCTGAGGTAGCACAGCTACACTGTAACTGTGAATCTGGTAACAGCACAGAAAGACATAGGAGGTAAGGGGTCTGGCTTGGCTCTAAGAAAGAGCAACTCAGCAGTGAGTGGAGCCTTGGGTCTCCATACCACAGGTGAAGGCTTGAGAACCACTGAGGTGTGGGAACCCAAGTGGAGACATCTTCCCACCTAGCAGCAGCATTAATAGAGAGATCGCGTTGGGGTCAAATTTCAGAGAGACACCTCCCCAATTCTGTGGACTGCCAGAGAGAGCTAGATCTTGCACTGCAGGGATACCAGAGAAACAGAGCGGCTGGGGCAGAGGCACAGTCTCTGAAGGCAAAAAACATTTGCTGCTTTGTTAACCTCTGGTTTCAGATGAGCTCAGGTGGAACACTCCCCAGGTTCGATTGAGCACCTGAGGTAATCAGACTTCAACTCCCCCAGCCAGCAGGTGGCAGAGAGTGGTCACTTGGCCAATGAGGCATTCACTTCCCTCTGATTCTGGAAGGCCCAAATCCCTGACACATTTGCTCTTTGGAGGGAACTGGACCACAGCCCCATGGGGGCTACCAGTGTAACAGAGATGCAAGGTGGGGAAGGAGGCACCAGCCCCCCTGGACTATTTTGCTGGGCGGGCCTTTCTGACTCCACAGAGCAGCAGAATAAGCTGCACTTGAGCTGCCAGTGGACCCCCTGCTGCTTAGATGCTGAAGACCTTTTGAACTCTCCCACCTGATTGGTGTTTGTGTTGATGGGGACAATTGCTTTGGAACTCTTGACCTGGGCCCATCACCTGGAGACCCACCAAGGTTGTACCCTGGTTGTGTTGTTGTGGGAGTGTGGGATTCTCCTCTTCCACTTGTTGTCTATCAGGTGGCGGGGTGTCTTAGTTGCTTATATATCTCCAAAGCTGAGATTTCAGCTCAAAGCCACTGATTCACTAGGATTGGACAGAGACTAGCTGAATGCAGGTCAGAGCCATCAAGCCACACCACACCAAGCAGTTCCCCAGAGTTTTGGGGTGTAGTACTGAAAAGGACCTTTGTAAAGTTCTAGGGGAAAATCCACAATCACCAGTCCCAGTTCTTTGGTAAAGAGCTGGTTAAGTACAACTCCAGGAGCCCTCAACTCAATTTCACCTTACCAGTGAAATGGTGAAAAATAATCATGGGGCAAAATCAGTGAAAATACTCTGGCAACATGAATAATCAGAGTAGATCAACTCCCCCAAGGAATGACAAAGGAGACACAACAGAAGATCCCATTCATAAACAAATGGGTGAAATGTCAGAAATCAAATTCAGAATTTGGATTGCAAATAAAATTAACAGAATGGAAGTAAAGTTGGAATTAGAAATTCAAGGAGCATTTCAAAAGTTGTCTCAAGAATTCAACGAATTCAAAGACAAAATCACCAAAGATTTGACACACTGAGGCAAGAACTTGCAGCCCTCAAAGATCTGAGAAATACAGAGGAATCCCTCTGTAACAGAATGGAGCAGGCAGAAGAAAGGATCTCTGACATGGAAGACAAAGCTTTTGAATGCTCCCAATGTTCCAAGAGGAAGAAAAGTGGAGAGCAAAAATGGACCCTTATCTCAGAGAGCTGTGGGATAATTTAAAAAAAACTAATATTTGCCTCATAAGAATTCCTGAAGGCAATGAGGTTGCTTCCAAAGACCCAGATGCTCTGTTCTACTCAAGAGATAATTGAGGAGAACTTCCCAAACATGGCAAGAGATTCTGAAATTCAGATAGCAGACAGTTTCAGAACCCCAGCATGACTCAATCCAAATAAAACATCACCCTGACACATTATAATTAACTTCACTAAAGTTAATATGAAGGAGAAGATTACGCAAGCAGCCAGACATAAGAAAACAATAACCTACAATGGGAAGAATATTAGAATGACTGCAGATCCTCTATGCTGAAATTTTTCAAGCTAGAAGAGGATGGTCATTGACTTTTAATCTCCTAAGACAAAATAACTTTCAACTCAGGATTCTGTATCCAGCTAAACTGAGTTTCATTTATGATGGAGAAATTAAATACTTTAATGACACATATTGAAGAAATTTGCCATAACTAAACCAGCTCTCCAGGATATTCTCAGACCTATCCTCCACAATGACCAGCACAATCATCTACCACCAAAGTAAATTCACTCACAAACTTTTGATCAAATTCCAACTTTCACAGTGGCTAAAGGATTAAAAATGTCCACTGGAATTTCAAAAAACTCAATACCCAAAATACTACCAGGCTTGTCAATACTCTC
Source organism: Galagoides demidoff (assembly GCA_963574575.1). Classification (NCBI taxonomy): domain Eukaryota; kingdom Metazoa; phylum Chordata; class Mammalia; order Primates; family Galagidae; genus Galagoides; species Galagoides demidoff. The sequence goes on along the minus strand of CAUYQV010122971.1, from coordinate 2,912 downwards.
AATTAATGTGAATAGCTTAAACTGTCCTCTAAAGAGGCATAGATTGGCTGACCAGAGACAAAAACTCTGATATCTGCTGCATACAAGAATCTGCTACATACAAGAATCTCATCTTATCTTAAAAGATAAATATAGAATGGTCATCTATATTTCAGGCAAATGGAAACCAGAAAAAAGGAAGTGCTGCAATTTTATTCACAGATACAATAGGCTTTAAACCAACAAAAATAAGGAAAGATAAGGATGGTCACTTCATATTTGTTAAGGATAAAACTCAACATGATGAGATTTCAATTATTAACATTTATGCACCCAACCAGAATGTGCCTCAATTTATAAGAGAGATTCTAACAGACATGAACAACTTGATTTCCTCCAGCACCTTAACAGTCAGAGATTTTAACATCCCTTTGGCAGTGTTGGATAGAGCCTCCAATAAGAAACTAAGCAAAGAAATTTTAGACTTAAACATTCAACAATTGGACTTAACAGACATCTACAGAACATTTCATCCTAACAAAACTGAATACACATTCTTCTCATCAGCCTATGGAACATATTGCAAAATTTATCACATCTTAGGTCACAAATCTAACCTCAGCAAATTTAAAAGAATAGAAAATATTCCTTGTATTTTCTCAGATCATCACGGAATAAAAGTTGAACTCACCAGTAACAGGAATCTGCATACTCATACAAAGACATGGAAAGTAAATAACCTTATGCTGAAAGATGGCTGGGTCAAAGATGAGATTAAGAAGGAAATCACCACGTTTTTGGAACAGAATGATAATGAAGACACAAATTATCAGAACTTCTGAGATACTGCAAAGGCAGTCCTAAGAGGGAAATTTATAACACTATAAGCCTTCCTTAAGAGAATTAAAAGAAAAGAAGTCAATAACTTAATGGGACATCCTAAGCAACTGGAAAAGGAAGACCATTCCAACCCCAAACCCAGCAGAAGAAAAGAAATAACTAAAATTAGAGCAGAATTAAATGAAATCTAAAACAAAAGAATTATTCAAAAGATCAATAAGTCAAAAAGTTGGTTTTTTAAAAAAATTCAACAAAATTGATAAACCTTTGGCCAACCTAACCAAAAATAGAAAATTAAAGTCCCAAATATCATCAATCAGACAAAGGCAAAATAACAACAGACACATCAGAAATTCAAAGACTCCTTAATGAATACGACAATAATCTTTATTCTCAGAAATATGAAAATCTGAAAGAAATTCATCAATACTTGGAAGCATGCCAACTTCCTGGACTTAATAAGAAAGAATTGGAAATGTTGAACAGACCTATATCAAGTAATGAAATAGAATCAACTATACAAAATCTCCCTAAAAAGAAGAGTCCAGGACCAGATGGCTTCACATCAGAATTCTACCAAACCTTTAAAGAGGAACTAGTACCTTACTCAACCTTTTCCAAAATATAGAAAAAGAAGGAAAATTACCCAACACATTCTATGAAGGAAATATCACCTTGATCCCCAAACCTGGAAAATACCCAATAAGAAAAGAAAATTATAGACCAATATCACTAATGAATATTGATGGAAAAATATTCAACAAGATCTTAAGAAACAGAATCCAGCAACACATCAAGCAAATTATATACCATGACCAAGTGGGTTTTATGGGTCTCAAGGCTGGTTCAATATACATAAATCTATAAATATAATTCATCACATAAACAAATTAAAAAACAAAGACCATATGATTCTCTCAATTGATGCAGAAAAAGCTTTTGACGATATCCAGCATCATTTCATGATCAGAACACTTAAGAAAATTGGTATTAAAGGGCCATTTCTTAAACTGATAGAGGCCATCTATAGCAAACCCACAGCCAATATTGTGTTGAATGAGTAAAATTGAAATCATTTCCACTCAGATCAGGAACCAGGCAAGGTTGCCATTGTCTCCACTGCTTTTCAAAATTGTAATGGAAGTCTTAGCCATCGCAATTGGCAAGAAAAGGTGATCAAGGGTATCCATATAGGGTCAGAAGATATCAAACTTTCACGCTTTGCAAATGATATGATTTTATACCTGGAAACCCCCAGGAACTCAACTACAAAACTCTTAAAAGTGATCGAGGAATACAGTAGCAACTCAGGATACAAAAGCAATACTCACAAATCAGTAGCTTTTACATATACCAATAATAGTCAAGCCGAAAAAAGAGTTAAAGACTCTATTCCCTTTACAGTTGTGCCAAAGAAGATGAAATATTTGGGAATTTACCTAATAAAGAATGTGAAAGATCTCTATAAAGAGAATTATGAAACTCTGAGAAAAGAAATAGCTGAAGATGTTAACAAATGGAAAAACATACCATGCTCATAACTGGGAAGAATCAACATTGTTAAAATGTCCATATTACCCAAAGCAATTTACAAATTTAATGCAATCCCTATCAATGCACCACCATCATAGTTTAAAGATCTGGAAAAAACAGTACTTCATTTTATATGGAACCAGAAAATACCTTGAATAGCCAAGACATTACTTAGAAATAAAAACAAGTCAGGAGGAATCATGCTAACAGACTTCAAACTATACTATAAATCCATAGTGATCAAAACAGCAGGGTACTGCCACAAAAACAGAGAGGTAGATGTATGGAACAGAATTGAGAATCAAGAGATGAACCCAGACACTTATCATCATTTGATCTTTGATAAGTCAATCAAAAATATAAATTGGGGGAAAGATTCCTTATTTAACAAATGGCACTGGGAAAATTGGCTGGTGACTTGTAGAAGACTGAAACTGGACCCACACCTTTCACCATTAACAAAAATTGACTCTCACTGGATAAAATATTTCAACTTAAGACATGAGACTATAAAGATTCTTGGAAAGAGTGCAAGAGAAACACTTGAAGAAATTGGCCTG
>CAUYQV010122968.1:0-24909 GCA_963574575.1 Galagoides demidoff | reverse complement strand
CAGCTCATAGCAACCTCCAACTCCTGGGCTCAAGCGAGTCTCCTGCCTCCGCCTCCCAAGTAGCTGGGACCATAGGCACCCGCCACAACGCCCAGCCATTTTTTGGTTGCAGCCATCATTGTTGTTTTGGCGGGCTGGGCTGGGGATTCGAACCTGCCACCTTAGGTGTACGTGGCTGGCGCCTTAGCCGATTGAGCCACAGGTGCCGAGCCAGCACTCTGTATTTTATCAAAACTATGGAAGCACAGCACAAAATGGCCAAGATAGACTAGACTCTTTGCTCTACTACCTAACACACTGCATAAAGGGGAGCAAAGTGCTTCATCTCTGTGTGCTTCAATTTATTCATCTGTAAAGTGGTAAGTATAACAGAGTAGTGATTTCATGAATATTAAAAGATTAAATGACTTTAAGGGACTATCAGTCACAGTCAGTATTAAATTACTCTTGTGTTTACTTAAGAAAGGAGCTATTTTGACTAAAATCTCAATGTCAATCAACAGTGCCATGAGATTGCCAAATATATTGACCATGGACTGCATTCCTACTTCAAAGGAAATACCAAGACTGAGAAGTCAATGGGAATGTTGACACATGTCTACCCAGCCCTTAGCCAAGTTCTTCCTTCCTGGTTCAACTGCCTTCTGCTCTTTGCCTCTTTTTTCATTTCTCTGTGTGTATCTCTGTTACATATCTCTTTTCTTCCTTCTTCTTCTTTTTTTTCTCTCTCCTACACACACACACACACACACACACACACACAACACACACATACTTGTTTTATGACCCTTTTGAGGAAACCTCAACATTCTTGAGTGTATCTAGGGGAGAGTAAAGACAAGCTGGTGAAAGCTGAAAGCTGCTTTAGAAATAGACTGCTGGGCCCAGGGAGGAAGAGCCTGGCAGAGACACGTGCAAGTTGTCTCAGGACCACCGAAGTCAGACAGTTTAAACTAAGTCTGTGCAGCTTAACAGCGTGAACAAGAAAACTAAATGGGGAAGTCACAGGGAAGAAGATATTTGGATTAAAAATACGAACACATTTTTTCTAAACCTGTCTGGAATTAGGATAGTATTAGGACGTGAAGGACTGGAGAGCCTACGATTATATGTAATAACAGTTGGACTTGGACATCCTTCAAAACTCCTTGTCAACTTAGGGACACAACTACTCACTGTGTATGCTGTGACTTGAAGAGAGATGGAGGCTCTCCAATAAAGCAAACAAGTCACTACAAATATCACCTGGCCAAAATGAAACAAGATTTGGATTGTTCCATTGGATTGAGACATTGAAAGCTCTTGTCAAAGGTGAAAATATTATCTTGGCGGGTGATTTTTAATCATTATCATTTGACGGTGAACTTATTTCCCAACTAGGACAAAGGACATATGTATTAACTAAAATGGAATTCATTTTTATATAGGGAAATTGTAAGACACTATGAGCTATACAATCCATTGGGGTATGGGCTTCCTTTTGCTTTTATGTTTACTATTCAGGAAGGCATTCTTATTTCTGTGATAGTTGAATGATAAACCTCTGTAAAATAGCTATGCCACAAAGGTATCACTTGACCACATAGATATGAGAAACACTGAATATAATTAAACTAAAATATTACTATTTAAAATAAATATAAAATGTCGCTGCTTTGCTACGTATGTTAAAAATAAAAAAGAAACCTCCCCATATTCCTCACTAATGTCTGCAATCTAAGTTCCATTATCAATTCTCTTTAAAGACGAAATGCAAATATAACAGGAAAGAGGACACTCAGCCTGCAAAATGTAACTACTTCTGGAAGATCACCCCCCAAAAACCTACTTTTGATATATTTGCATATAGCTATAATCACCTTGAAATTTTACTACTTGCTACTGAGGATATAAATAGCTTACTCAGTTTATATGATGCCTTAGGAAACAGAATATTTTTAATAGGCTAACGTTAACCATGGAAGCTAAAACTGAATTTTTCCCCTCACTTTTCATTTATAAAACTGAGAAAACAAACATTCCAGGAGAGAACGATACTCTAGAACAGCATCATACGCTCAGACACTCCCCTAGCCTCTTCTGGTTCCTCCAGAATGCCAAGCTGCAAGGGAAGGAGTTTTTCTGGAGGAATTTTGAGAAATCAAGTTTGAAGCGGTGTTGGTGGAGAAGGGAACAGAGTGAGCATGAGCAACAAGTACACAGTATTGCAGATAGAAAGTCAGAGGTGGGCTCTGCAGACGCACTGAACATGTAAAAGGGGAAGAAGGGATGGGAGACAACAGGGGAGGGAGGGAGAGGGGAGAGAATCCAGAGACGGTTTAAATAGAGAAGAAAATAAATGAAACACATTACCCAGAAATGCTGTGACAGTTGACTGTGCCCAATGTAAAGGTCATGAGGAATAACTCGAGTAGTTCCCAGAAGACAGATATTTTTATTCTGTTCCTGCTGCCCATTTCATTTTGTTCAGAACAAACAAGTGAACTTTTCTAATATAATTAATGAAGAAACCTTTAAGGCCTTAGAATTTTATATTACTGCCACAAGCCTGTTTCTGCCTCCTCCACACATGGTGATATTGGAACATATCTTTTATTTCTTGTATCCCAAAGGTCATTCTGCAAATTCAAACATCAAAGGAAAAGCGAACTGGTGAATTCTTTTTCTTACTTTAACAATTCTTTCACAAGTTCCATTTTGCTTTTTTATTTTTCCTCCCACAATAAGTCTGAAAAGTACAAACTTAGTAAATCTGCTGCTAAGCCAGAAATCAGTTCTGGCCAAATGGTAAAAATTTGGATTATAGGCACAATGGCTCAAAATGCTGGTTCTTCCTACCAGGAAAACCAAATGACTTAGGGTAAATTTTTTCCTCCTCTCTAGAGTTTTATTTTGTCCACTGAAAAAATAACAATTCTTAATTTAGTGCTTGCTGATTTAAAATTTCTCTTTTAAAATTTCATTATTCTGTAATTAACCACAAAGCATCATAACAAGATTTCCATTGTGGCAGGTGCCTGTAGTCCCAGCTACTCAGGAGGCTGAGGCAAGAGCTAATCCCAAGAGCTGGAGATTGCTGTGAGCTATGATGCCACAGCACTCTAAACAGGGTAACAGAGTAAGACTCTATCTCTTAAAAAAAAGATTTCCCAAACATAGTCAATTATTCAATTATTTTTCTTTGACTTAGTACTTCATATTATACATATTTAAAGTATTTCAGGCATATTTAAACACAGTATATACTGTAATCAACATTTTTCTCATCATTTTATAATGCTTCTAATTCTGCTTTGCTCTTATAAGACTAGTTACAGCTTAACTGTCCTACTAAAATGGAAGGCATTACACTCTATTGAAAGGCACACCACACCCACAGACATACACACCCAAACCTATTATTTCTTGCCATCAAAAATAATATATTTGATAAAAAAGGAAGAAAAGAGATGATGTCACATTAATTGGACAATAATGAAATATATAATTAGGTACATCATAGTATCAAGAATCAAGAAAAATGGATCTCAAAAAGTAAGTAAAAGTTGTTAGCAATAACAAAAGTAGTGTAAAAATTATGTTTTTAAAAAGAAAGACTGAACTTTGGATTGCCCATGAAAATGTATGTAAAAACACATGACCTTTAAAGTGCAATTCTGCATAATACAAATGATTATATAGTGGAAAGTATGAGAATGATCTCAAAGCAGTAATCTATGGGAAATTTGAGCAAAATCCTGGGGTATAAAAGTTATTGAAACCATCAAAAGATTTTCCAGTATTCAAATTATGAAAACTAATACTGACTTCAAATTATGAAAACTACCACCAACTTGATATCCAGGAAAAATCTGTAGAAAATGCAATTAAAAGCCAAAGATTGTAATATTATAATAAAATATACTTCTACACACAAATTTTCTTTTTATGGGTGAGGCATAGAAAATATAGTGATATAGAAAGATACGATGAAGGGAAAAATCTGAAAAGATATAGCAAGCAAAAGTAACAAAAGTAAAACTGGAATAGTTACGTTAATTCAAAATAAGTAAACTGAAGGAGAATGGACATTAAGGGAGATATGACTTAAGTATAAAATGATAAAATGTTTGATTCACTTGTAGGATAAAATAGTTGTAAATTTGTTTGCAACTAATATAATGGTTTCAAAATATATGAAGAAAATTGATATAACAAGAAGAAATTAACAAAGCCACAATTATTGTAGGAGGTTTTAATATAATTTTCTCAGTCACATAGGAAAGGGAAAAAATTGGAAGGGTGTGGAAGATTTAAACGAAATGTCTAACAAATCTGTCCTGATAACACATATGGTACCTTGAACCCCAAAACCATAGAATGCAAAATATGTATAAGGATACCTAAAACATTTGCGAACATTGACCAATAAAATCCCAACATATTTCTAATTATTAAAATCATATAACAAATGTCAAATCACAGTGAAATATAGACATAAATCAATGTTTCTAAACATTTCACACATTAAGAAATATAATTATTTAGAACCTAGAAGAATAGAACTTATATCAAATGTTTTAAGAAATATGCATATGAAAATGACCCTGCCAACAAATGTAAATTTTCCAAGATGTGAATAGTCTTAAAACTTTTAAAGAAATTGAATCCACTCAGTGGGTAGGACACAGGGTCCATATACCAAGGGTGGCAGGTTTGAACCGAGCCCGGCCAAACTGCAACAAACAATAGCCAGGCATTGTGGCAGGCGCCTGTAGTCCCCAGCTACTTGGGAGGCTGAGACAAGAGAATCGCCTGAGCCCAGTAGTTGGAAGCCCAGGAGTTGGAGGTTGCTGTGAGCTGTGATGCCATAGCACTTATCAAGGGCAATAAAGTGAGACTCTGTCTCTAAAAAAAAAAGAAAGAAAGAAAGAAAAGAAATTGAATCCATAATTTAAAATATTCCCACAATAACTAAGTACAATGATTCACACCTAATATCCTAACTCTCTGAGAGGCTGAGGCAGGTGGATTGCATGAGCTTCAGAGTTTGAGACCAGCCTGAGCAAGTGCAAGGCCCCCATCTCTACTAACAATAGGAAAAAAAAAAAAAAACTAGCCAGATGTAGTAGTGGATGCCTGTAGTCCCAGCTACTGAAGAGGCTAACGCAAGAGGATACCTCAAAGCCCAAGACTTTGAAGTTGCTATAAGCTATGATGCCATGGCACTCTATCTAAGAAACAGGGTGAAACTCTGTCTCAAAAATAAAAAATGAAATGAAATACCATAAAATATTCCCACAAGGAAAACCAGCACTCGTAACCTCGAGTATTAATTCTACCAAACACTCAAGATCAGTTTAATTAGGATGTCAAGATACTCAAGGATATTTTGACTTCGGAAAGTTATAGGTAAATCCCATCTATAAACATATATACAAAAATCCTAACAAATGTTTGCAGACTCAGAAACATATAAGAGGTACAACAAAGATAAATTTACTTCAGGAACAGAAGATTAGATTAACAGTTTAAAAACTAACTACTACAGTAGGACAAGTTAACAAAAGGAAAAAACATTACATAATTATCTTGATAGACCAGATAAAGCTTTAAATAAATATTCACCATTTATTCATTATAACTCTTAATGAACTAGGAATGAAAAGAAAACTTAATGTAAGGAAGGATAATTGTAGAAAACCTGTAATAATTTTTTGCTTTTGTTAAAGTGGCATGGTGGCTTGAGGTAATCACTAAAATAACTGAAAAAAGCAAGTAAAGTTTTAGCAAGAAAAAGAAAGCCTACTAATGACTTGCACAGCAATCTGGGGCCCATCCTAGTGACTGCAGGCTCCATGGAAAGCACAGTTTGGGGGTTTATACACAACTTTGAAGAGTATTAGCTGCTTCTTGGAAGTCTCCCAGAGTCTTAACACTGTTCTCAAAATAACCCACCTGCAAGATGGTAATCAGCCTGATACCCACAGTAGCCCAGGTCAGCCTGACCTAAACCAGTCCAAAATAGTCTAACCATATTCATCCTCTGGCCTGCTCATATCCAGCTAACTGCCTAACACTTTCACTAAGTGATAAAAGTTGAAAACTTTACTTAGCAATCAAATTGGAGAAAAGCATACCTTGCTATGACCACTTCCATTCAACCTTGATCCAGCAAGAAAAATACCCAAGAAATAAAAGTATAAAATTTTAAAATAAAAAAACAAACTACCATTATTGACAGAAGACATGATTCTGTAAGTAGAAATTTCATAATAAACTGCAGGAGAATTATTAGACCTAATTACCAAGTTTAGCAAAGTAACTGGATTTATTATTTATGTAAAAAAAATCAGTTGTATTTCTATGTACAATAAACAGAAAATGAAAATATTATATTTAGAATAACTTAAAAAATCATCAAACTAAAAATCTGTAAGGTCTCTGTGGAAAACACTGAGATAAAATTGAAAGAATATTAAGAAAGTTTATAAAGTGAGACATATCACCTTTTAATTAACCATAAGACTTAACATTAAAAATATCAATCTCTCCAAATTGACCTATAAACTGAATGCAATCCAAATGAGAACTGCAACAGATTTTTTTTTCCTGTATTTGTGGAATGTGACAAGCTGTTTCTATAATTTACATGAAATTGCAAAAGATCAAGAATAGCCAAGACTATTTTCAACTGACTTATGCTCTTAAAAATTATTGAGGTCTTCAAAGACTTTTATGTGAGTAATATATATTAATAATTTATTAAATATTAGGAGTTTAAAATATTTATGATTGATTAGAAAATAATAATGAATACATTATATTTTAAAGTAAGTAACATTTAAACGTAAGAAAAATACCATATTATCCAAAATACAAGCAGGGGCCTTGTTTTGTACCTTTGCTGAGTCCTTTAAAATCTGGCTGACTAGAAGGTTGAATTAAATCTGTTGTGTGTGCTGTTTGGTTGAAGCATATGGAGAAAACATAGTTATAAAAGATGAGATCATGGACATCCTGAAAGAGTTTTGGGTTGCATACCGACTTTGAGAACTACTGAGAGAAAATGCTACAGTAAAATGACTATGGGATGACAACCTGCTCTACTTATTTCAAAGCGGTAATTACTAAAACAATACAGTGTTGAAAGAACAAGACAAAACAGACCAATGCAAAAAAAATAAATGTCCTAGAACCAGACATACAGATTCATGGATTGTTCATGGATGACAAAAGTGATGCTGGGAAGCCATGAGGAAAGGATGGTCTTTTCGGTGATACTGGGATAACTGAATATCCACGTGAGAAGGAATCTAATTTTATTACTCTCCTTACCATAAAAATAAATCAATATCAGGTAGATTTTAGAACAAAATGATGAAGGTTTTAAAAGAGTAGAGATGAATACTATAAAGTCTTCAGGAAAGGGAAACATTTTTATTTTTTGCTCTTAACAGAAAGCAAAAAGCACTAAACACAAAGGTGAAGACGAACATTTTGAACTGTGTTAAAGTTATTTTTCCCCAAATGTATCAAGAGAATTGAAAACCAAGCCATAGAAACGGTGTTTAAAATTCATAGAATAAAGGGAGAGCAAATGCAGGATACAGAAGTGCGTAGTAGAATATATATCCAAATAGCCAATAGTCAAATTGAAAGTTGATTCCCCTCATTCTGCATCAGAGAAATGCAAATTAGAACCATAATGATACATCATGATACACCCACCAGAATGACTAATTAAAAAGACTGACAATGTAAGTGTTAGCAAGGGTGAGGAGAAATTTTTACTCTCACATAGTCTGATGTCATGTACTAAAGCTGAAGACTTGCCCTCTAAAACCCAGCAATTTCATCTGTATGTGTATAGACAGCCCAAATTCATTCATAAGCACCAAAAGACAGATAAGATTCTGAAGGGGAGAAGCAAGGGCAATGGGAGGGTCACAATATATGGCACACCTCTTGGGGGCGGGACACAATTATAAGAGGGACTTTATCTAACAAATGCAATCAGTGTATCCTAATTCTTTGTACCCTCAATGAATCCCAAATAATAAAAAATGATTCCCATAGCAAGATTCTTTATTCACAGCCAAAAGCTGAACTCAATCCCAAATGTCTATCCAGTTGATAGTGTGATTTAATTGTATTCATTAAACACTATAACAGCAATGAAAATGAACAGACAATAGTTAGACATAGAGACCTGGCTGAACCTTACAAATGAAGTGCTAAGCAGTAAAGCTATACACAAAAAGAACATTTATTATGGAAATCAATTTATATAACTAAGATTTTTTGTATGTGTTGATTACACAATGAAAGTGATTTGGGGGTATGGAGAGGAACACCTTTACACCCTCTTTGGAAAGAAGTATGGAAAATCCTCAAGGAACTCAAATCAGACCTCCTATTTCATCCCACAATCCCACTACTAGGCATCTACACAGAAGAAAATAAATCATTTTATCATAAACACATTAGCACTGGATTATTTATTACGGCTCAATTTCTAATCGCCAAGATATGGACACAACCTAAATACCCATCAACTCAGCAATGAATTAACAAACTATGGTATATGTATACTATGGAGCACTATTCAGCCATAAGAAAAGATGGTGACTTTATATCTTTTGTATTAACTTGGATGGAATTAAAACATATTCTTCTTAGTAAACTGGAATGGGAAAAAGCAAATATCCAATGCACTCAATTTTATTATGAAGCCAGTAGACAATCTAATTCAAGCCCACAGAGGAGCAAAACTCCATTCAGTTCAAATTGGGGAGAGCAGGAATGAGAGAGAGAGAGGGGAGAACAGGGGGATTTCTATGCTCCCACTTAATGGACACAACGTAGGGGTGTATGGCACACCTTCTGGGTGTGAGACACAACTACAAGATTCAAATTCAAATACTGTGACCTGGTTATTTGTACCCTCACATTAACCTGAAATTTTAAAAAACTGGTGTTGAGAAAGAATAATGTTATTAATGCAATAACATTTATGAATACACATGTGCTAGAAGCCACAGTGCTTAATATGAACGATCTTATTCATTCTTGAAAACAACCCCTAATTTATAGATGAATAATCAGAGACATGGAAAAGTTAAACAACATTCCATAATCAAAAGTGGCAGAACTAAAAATAAACACATTAATAGTTCTGATCTGAGAGAACTCAGAGCATGTAGTCAATCTTAAGTACATTACCTCATTTAACCTATTAATTTGCAATGAAGGGGCTATTACTTGCATTCTATATGAGAAAAAAATGAGCCCTGCAGAGGTTTAATTACATGTTCAAGGTCAAGGGGGAATCACAGACTTCCACCAGCTACCCTACATGCTTTTGTTTAGTAAGTCAAACAGACTCCCTTTTGAAAAAAATTTTTACTCTCTACAAGTCCATTGAAATAAATTAGCACCCTTGCCCATACCAAGCAATTTGGTGAGCAAAATATGCTATAGTGAACCATTTGACCTGTTTATTCTAAAATGTAAGATGTCTCCCTATTCCTCAAATAAGAATTGAGAAGTAATAGGGATTTGCTTCTGGCTTTCCTTGGCGGTATGTGACTGATGGTTTCACATTTATAAAATTGGACCCTTAGACCCAAGCAGGACTAGTTCTGGCAATTAGGGAACCCAGTTTGAAAAAATTATGCAGAGCAACCAACCAGAGAAACAGTCAACACTGCTCCTGGGATACCAGTGGCTAATTCCTCAGAGCAGCAGCAGAACCTTGTGTATTTATCACAAACTGCAAATGTGACAATTCAAGAAACCATATGAGGGACAGAATTATAAGAGGGTCTCTATCTAACCAATGCAACCAGTGTAACCTGGTTCTGTGTACTCTCAATGAATCCTCAACAATAATAATAAAGGAATACAGCATAATGGATTAAAAAAAAAAACATGAGAAAGATCTAAAGGGAAGAAGAGAAGATTGTGCAGAGAGAATGGAAAAAGGAGGAAGGGGTGGTAATGACACACACACACAGGCAGGAGAGAAGAATGAGGCCAAAGAGCCAGAACAAAATATTACAACAGAATTTTCATTTCTGATACATGTAACTGGGCGGAGGGGTATAAATAATACTCTTCTGCCTCAGGGGAAAAAAATACGCAGTCAGAGAAAAGGATGATGATAGGGACCTCTATCTTAAACTCTGTGTTGGGGCATCAGATCACATTCTCCATTAATTAGTCCCAGAATTTCATCACCATTCTTCTTCAACTTTCTCAGCCCGAGTTGCAAAATGCCATCCCACGTTCAGCATGTTGTTACAATAAAATGACTTCTTCCAGCAACTTGCCTTGTAATTTGGGTGAATTTCAATGAGCTCACCCGGTAAAATAATGTGATGCCTGTTAGTGATCTAAAGGCTTAAAAGCACCATTCACTTGCTTCCTTACCCTGAAAAGAATAGCCACCAAATTTGTTATTTCAGAGGGGCCTGACAGACACTATTTGAGTCACTACTGCTCATGGTACCTCTAGTAAAATTGACTTTAAAATATCTGGTGCAAATTCTAAAAACAAGAAGATGAATTCCATCTAATATCTCTTATCATCTTCTTTTTGAGCTTCTTTAAGTGTCCTCACAATCATTTAACAGGACACATCGGCCAGAAAGACATGTTCAGCCTTAGTCACCAATTTCACATAGACTCTTAATTCAAGAAATTTCCTCCTGTCATTAGCATTTGCCTTGTTTGCAAACCCTATTCTGTGTTGCTCATAAATATTCCCAAAGGGAGAAATAAAATGAAGTTTAGATTCTATATTTTCATGCGACAGCTCAACTGTTTTCCAAAACCTGAGCACTGATAGAAAAAAATCTTTGTCATATAAAGAGAAAATACTCCCAACATTCTCCAAAGGAGCCCCAGCAATGGAAAATGAAAATCCTCTAAAATGCTAAATTATTTTCTAAAATGTATAAATGGTCTGAACCAGGAAGTGGACATTTTTTTAAAAACTTATTTGCATTAGATATAATAAACTTAAAGGAATAACAATAAGTGATTTCTGTGGCAATGGTTACAATGTTATATAAGTAGTTCCTTGCCTCTGCTTGACTTCTAAATTTTCTATATAATTTAGAAAAACTTATTTTGACCAAGGATTGAACAACCGCTATCATTTAAAGGTCAGTTGAACTGACAGCTAATATCCTCTAGCTGAAACAAAAGATCATAAAATATCCAAAATAGTATCAAATGTACCTGCTGATAGAAAGTAAGAGAAATAGGTACCTTTCGCCAAGTAGAAAATAAAATCTCCAAAATTAAGACTAAAGGGATACATAACATAATTCACGTTAATCACCAGGAAAGGACTCACATATATTTGCTGTGTCTAGAGAATGGAAAAGAAATCCAACTGAATAACCTCTCATATACTGTGAAGGGCCATTTATACAGACACGTGCTGGGGGTTGGGGATGTCTATCCCTCTTGATGTTAGAGAGGGATAGATTTCTCCCTCGTTGCCAAATCAAGGGAGAAAGAAACCCTAACCCTTTCTGTGTTTTCTCATTTGGCTTTAGGAGCAAATCAGGCAATGCAGGGAAGTCAGAACCAGAATCAGGTCCTTCAATGCAACACACTAACAGAGCAATTTGTAACCAGTGGTGATTTTGTCCCACAAGAGACATTTTTGATCAACACAACGGAGAGGTTCTACTGTATGCTAGAGGGGAGAGGCCAGGGACGCCGCTATAAACATCCCATGAGGCACAAGAGAGCCCCCACAACCAAGAACTATCCAGCCTAACATGTCCATACTAGAGTACCAAGGCTGAGAAACCCTTCCCTAGGGAAACACCCATGATAGGCTGCTTAAAAGTAGGTAAATATATACTAAGTTGAATGAGATTTAGAAGTTAAAGTCTCATAAAAACTACCTGAGCTACAGTTTAATTCTTGATTTGCATATTTCTGTTACAGTAAATCTTAACGAAATCAGATAGTATTAATTCATCATATTATTTTAAGATGGAAAAGATTAATCTGACACAACAAAAACATGATTAAGAATAATTTAATTAATAAACTGGACCTCATCAAAATTAAAACATCTGCAATTCAAAAGACAATGCCAGACTTGACGAAATGACATGAAAAGCATCTATCTTATAAAGAACTTGTATCCAGAACATGTAAACAGCTCTCAGAATTCAGTGATAATGTCTGTTTTCTCAAATATCAGTTGGCTGTAAATAGACAATTTTATATCTTCATTCTCTATCCTGTTCCATTGGTCTATGTCTCTATTGTTGTACCAATACCAAGATGTTTTGGCTACTATAGCCTTGGAGTATAAAGTCTGATAATGTAATGTCTCCAGCTCTATTCTTTTTGTTGAGGATTGTTTTGGCTATTTGGGCTCTTTTCTGGTTCCAAACAAAATGTATAATTATTTCTTCTAAATCTGTGAAATACGATGATGGTATTTGGACAGGAATTGCACTGAATCTATAGTACGGACATGAGGTAGTATGGACATTTTAACAGTGCTGTTTCTACTAATCCATGAACATGATACATTTTTCCACTTGTGTGTGTCATCACAACTTCCTTCCTCCGTGTTTTATAGTTCTCCTTAGTTTGGTCAAGTATATTCTTAGGTATTTTATTTTATTAGTAGCTATTATGAATGGTATTGTGTCTTTGATTTGATTCTCAGCTTGAATGTTAGTGGTATTTAGAAATGCTACTGATTTGTGTACATTGATTTTATATCCTGAGACTTTGCTGAATTTATTTATCAATTCCAGGAGTCTCTGGTAGAGTTTTTGGAGTTTTCTAGAGGCAAGATCATATTATCAGTGCAAAGCTATAGTTAGACTTTCTCCCTCATGACCTATATACCTTTATTACTTTCTCTTGCCTAATTTCTCTAGCCAAGACATCCAGTACTCTGTTGAACACACCCTTGGAAAAAAGAAGCCCTATTGAATAAATGGTGCGGGGAATATCGGATAGCCACATCCAGAAGAGTGAAACAGGACCCCTAGCTCTTGCTACTCACAAATATTAATTCAGATAAATAAAAACATAAATATAAGGCATAAGAATTCTAGAAGAAAATATAAGGAAAACTTTCCTATACATTGGGCTGGGCAAAGAATTTACGATTAAGACCCCAGTGGCAATAACAGCAACATCAAAAATAAATAAATGGGACTTGATTAAATTGAAAAGCTTCTGCACAGGTAAGGAAATAATCAATAAAGCAAATAAATAACCTACAGAATGAGAGAAAATATTTGAAATCTACCCATCTGATAAAGGACAAATATCTAGAATCTACAAAGAACTCAAATCAATAAGTGAAAAACAAAAAAATCCATTAAAAGTAAACAAAAGACATGAACAAAAGTTTTTCAAGAGAAAATAAACACCCAACAAACATATAACATATAAAAAATGCTCAACATCATTTGTCATTAGGGAAATGCAAATTAAAACCACAAGGAGATATTACCTTACTCCCGTGAGAATGGCTTAAGGAAATTCTGTAAGTTAGGGATGTGTTTACCATCTTGATTGTGGTGAGGATTTCATGCGCGTATACATATGACAAAAATGACACAACTGTACACCTTAAATACGTTAAGTTTATTATAAATCAATTATATTTCAATAAAGAAGTTTAAAAAATAAAAAAATAATTTTCTACAAATGACACCTCAAAGCTTTTATCATGCATTGTTCTGAGTTATTTGATCCCTTAACTGTCATATAAAAGCAAAAACATCTCAATTGCCAACAAGACCAATTAGATTCATGTCTAAATAAATCTCTTGAAGTAAAGACTGAGGTAGTTTTGTTCTTTATGTGATACCCAAACAGGATTTCTACAAAGAAGTTCCTATATTTGCATAGCAATGTATCACTCAACCAATCTTTAATGTATGAGTTTCAAAGTCAAACAAGTCACAGTTACAAACATCCAACTTACATACAACTTGTACCTATAAATGGGGGCTATCACACATAATAGGTACATGTACCTGTTCCAACTTACATACAAATTCATCTTAAGAACAAGCCTATAGAACCTCTCTCCTTCACAACATGAGGACTACCTGTCCTCAAAGTCAATATAACCCATCCCAAAGTAAACTATACCTTTTATAAGTAAAACTATGAGCATACAAACACACAAATTTATAAGACAAAATGAAAATTAGAACAGAAAAGCATTTTAACAAACTTTCCATGATGTGAAATATTTTCATGGCTTTAAGGAACTGAAGCTTGACATAAATGTACTAACCTATTTATTCAGAATATATTTGTTGTGTATCTACCCCCTAAAGGTATTATCTAGGTGCTAAAGATATACAGCCTGTAATAGAACAGTTCTATGAATCTTACATTTGATTTGTGAATTTTAGGTTTAAGCCGGAGAAGTAGATAAAAGAAATTTAAAAAATACAATTATATATACTATATTATATGGTGACAAGTGCTAAGGAAGAAATCAGAGCAAAGAAAAGGAGCAGCTGAGTGGGGGAGAGGGGAAGAGGTCACAATTTTAAATGCAGGGTAGGGGTCCTAGGAAGTCTTCACTCAGAAGCTAATGTTCAACAAGACTTGAAAGAGGTAAGAGAGTAATATATATGGATAACTACTCCATTGCCTCTGAACATAAGATCAGAGAGGTAAAGTTCAGATCTTGTATGACCTCGCAAAGGCATGGGTTTTTACTGTGATTGAAATGAAAAGCTATTCAAGGTTTTGAGCCTTTAAATGTTTCTTAATTTTTTTAAAGTTCATACTAGCTATTAAATGAAGGTAGGAGAGAGAAGAAACAGAAATGAGTCAGGAGCCTCTTTCCAAAATCCAGGCAAGAGATGAGTGTTTTGGTAGATAATCCCTAAAACAACTCTCAATGATGCTTGGCCACTCCTGGTGTGTATAGCTTTGTGTAATCTCCTCTTCTTGGATTGGGGAACTGTGACTTGCTTCTAGCTGATAAACCAGGGTAAAGGTAAGGGAATGTCACCCCCCATGAGATTAGATGGCAAAGATGATGATGGGAGGCTACCACTGCAATTACTTTACAATATATATAAGACTTCATCTTTCTATCAGAGCCACTGGAGAGAGTGCCCCCCACCAGCCTACCAGTCAGCTGCCATGGGGAGATGGTCACATCAGAGAAGCCCTGGTGGCAAGAATCAACAGTAGGCCTTGCTTGAGGATAGACTGGCATACAGAAAGGATTTTTAGAAAGAATATATCAAATGTAAAGACTCTTAGCTTCTTTGTGGGTTTTGAATTATGAGTGTGCCAGTGATTTATAAAGAGCATAAGCATAAAGTTGTTTTTTATTCACTGTGGTGTGAATAAAAAATATTTTCAGGGCAGCACCTATGGCTCAAAGAGGTAGGGCACTGGCCCCATATGCCAGAGGTGGCAGCTTCAAAACCAGCCCCAGCCAAAAATTGCAAAAAAAATATGCATTTAAAAAAAAAAAAACAACAGTAGGCCTCATGTTGCTGAGGGCAGCCTACAATAAGGGGCTGGACAACCTGAGGGCACTCTGAATAAAATCTTTCCTCAGTCTATCCTCAGGTGACATGGCTACCACCAATGCCAATCTTAGGCTGCAGCCTGAAAAGGGAAACTCTGAAGTAGATAACCTCATTAAAAGTATGTCCAGACTGCTGACCTACAAAACTGTGAGATAATTAACTAGATGTTGACTTAAACTTCTAACTTAGTGACAACATGTCAGGTAACAACAACAACAAAAATAAACCAATACAACAGTGATTCAAGTTAGGGTAGTAGCAGTAGTTTGAAGTTAGAGATAAGATTTAATCACTAAGACAAGAGGAAAGTTGAGATGGACTTTAAGGATTTTTGCCTGAATAACATAAAAGAAAAAGCTGCTTGCTAAGATGGGGAGAACTTGGAAAGGAGCAAATCTGGAGAATATAATCAAAGGTCTATTTTCAGACAACTTCATTCTGAGATGTATGAAGATAAGAAGTAGGGAATAGGAAGTCGTACCATGGATCTGAAGCTCAATGCAAATAAGTTTGTTTGGTTTATCAAAGATCAGGTGGCTCCAAGAGACTGGTTTCATCTTCCGGTTTTCTATTTGGTTCCATATGTCTATTTCTCCAATTTTTTTTTTTTTTTTACCAATACCATGCTGTTTTGATCACTGTAGACTTGTAATATAAACTAAAGTCTAAAAGAGTGATGCCTCCAGCTTTGTTTTTATTACTAAGAATTGCCTTGGCCTCTGAAACTAACTTAGAAGGAATCTTGCAAAAGCCCTGGTTTAGAATGAGTACGTGCCTTAAGTTCTACACTCAGCTACAGAGAAAAGTGGTGACTGTAGAACCACCCGAAATTCTTTCAGGCACAAAGGCTGAGGTGAGAGTCGATTCAATGCCTGGAGACAGAAACATGTTAACAGAAGAGTATTCAGGTCAACTAACCAGTCATGGTGCCTCCAGATACTTTTCAAGTATTATATTGGAATGCTTCTTATATAAAAATGCATTTATTCCACATCTTTAAGCATTGTGTGTATTTTAGTACTATGCCAGCTGTATTGTAAAAGATGCTTAAAAAGAAGAATATTAGCTTTTTCTCAGAAATCTTTATCTGCTAGATAAAAAGAAAAATATATACCTGCAAGAAACCACCAAAAAATCAGAAGCCAGTATATATACAAATTTTGTTATAAAAACAACAATATGTTTTTCCTTACAGTTGTTGTGGGTTTTTTTTTTTTTTTTTTTTTTTAAACAGAGTCTCACAGAGGGCTGCGGCATCACCCTAGTTCACAGCAACCTCAAACTACTCCTGGGTTCAAAAGATCATCCTGCCTTTAGCTTCCTGAGAAGGTGGGACTACAGGCACCCTCCACAACGCCCAGCTGAAAACAATAATATGTTAGTACTACTATAAATGATTTAGAAGCACATTTTTTCTGACATTTCCAATAGATTTCCCTGCTATACCCTGCTATTCCTTAAACCAACTGATGTACATAACATACACATAAGGTATCCATATGATATACCTTTTAATAAATATTGGGTATAAAAGGATGTTTTGTTCAAATTCACTGAATGCTGGATATCTAAATATTGGAGTAACATTAACTGAATGCATATTATACACTTAGCACTTTCACCTCTGTTTATATAGCTATTAAATGGCAGGGTATGGCCTGTATTCAGCTCTCATATCTAAAGCCAGCTCTCTCCTCTCAGCCTCACTGTCTCTACCCCAGCACTCCTTCCATTTGACTCTGTGTCAATCAGATTGATTAATTTATACATTCACACTCTTCACTTTGAAGAAATGCTAAAAATAAAAATTAAATTAAAAATCACCCTGACACACGACAATTTAGCAGGAACATTGGAAGTTTTTCCAAATGTTATGAGATAAATTATATACCAAAGTAATGTACTGTCAGCCACA
Source organism: Galagoides demidoff (assembly GCA_963574575.1). Lineage (NCBI taxonomy): Eukaryota > Metazoa > Chordata > Mammalia > Primates > Galagidae > Galagoides > Galagoides demidoff. Next base: position 7,446 of record CAUYQV010122968.1, on the reverse strand, counting down.
TTCCTCTCTTGCTACTTGGATGGATATAATAATATGGTCGGTTCTTTCTTCCTCTAATTTATTGATGGCATGAAATTTGTCATTTTGTCTGGGTGAAATTATATTTCCAAAGGGAATTTTCAATGGATAAAGTTAATTTGAGTTATTTTGAACTTTCAGAAAGTCTGGGGAGATTTTTAGAAAAAAAATGAATGCTGTCAACCAATGAGTCAAAAACTATATATTTTAGTTTGAAATTTTTGAAAGCAATTGAAAAGGCAATCCACATAGCTTCTGATACTAGAGAGAACACTATGAATATTTTGCAAATAAAGATACATTTTCTTACAATTTCCCATTTTCCGTATGGCGACTCCAGGGATAACTTTTGGGACACCCTGTATTTGTGGGATACAATGTGATATTTTGTTACATATTTACAATGTGAAATGATTAGATGGAGCTAATTAACAATTCCATCACTTCACATACTTACCATTTTTGTGGTGAAACATTTAATACCATTTTATCAATTTGAGACATAGGGTTCATTATTATGTCACATAGTCACCATTCTGTGTTATAGATTACCACAATTACTCCACCTGTCTAAGTGACACTTCACAATCTTGGATCAGCATCTTCCATTCCCCATGTATCTCCCACTTGTAGCCCCTGGTAATAATCATTCTTCTCTCCATTCCTATGAGCTCTACTTCTTAGAGTCCACATATATGTGAGATCATACAGTATCTGTCTTTCTGTGCCTGGCTTATTTTACTTAGCATAATATCCTGCAGGCTAATCCATGATGTCACAAATGATAGGATTGTCTTCCTTTTAAAGGCTGACCGGTATTCCCTCATGTATGTATATTACATATTTTTTGTCCACTCATCTGATGGTAGATACCTACGTTGTTTCATAGCTTAGCTATTGTGAATAATGCTACAATGAACACAGGAGTGCAGATCATTCTTTGACATACAAATTTTAATCCTTTGGATATAACCAGCTGATGAGATTGCTGGATCATATGGCAATTCTATTTCTACATTTCTGAGGAACCTCTATATTGTTTTCCATTATGGCTATATTAATTTACATCCCCACAAACAGTACACAAATGTTTCTTTTTCTGCACATTCTCACAAACAATTACAGTAGAACCCCCACAGTTGTCCATCCATGTCCCTGCATGGACCACCTCCGTATGTTGACCTTATTTGCATAGACTAGATATGCACTACATTTACACACCAACACAGTAGGCCTAGTTTCTTAGGTTGACCCTCTATGTATGTTGACCAGTTTTTTGCAATCCCTTGGGTGGTCAACTTACACAGGTACTACTATATTTTTCATTTTGTCATTAATGGACATTCTAACAGGGGAAAAGTGATATCTCATTGTAGTTTTTATTTTCACTTCCCTGATGATCAGTGATGATGAGCATTTTTTAATATTAATATATCTGTTGACCATTGAATATCTTAGTCAAAAAAGAGTAAAGGACTCCCTTTGAGAGGAGCCCTTTACTCATTTTTGATGTGGTTATTTGCTTTCTTGCTATTGACTTGAGTTCCCTATATATTTTCAAAGTGAGTTCCTTATCAGATGTATGGTTTGCAAAGCCGTGTGTTGTCTCTTTACTGTTACGTCTTTTGCTGTGACAAGCTTTTTAGATTTATGCTATCTCACTTGTTTATTTTTGCTTTAATTGCCTATGTTTTAGGGGTAACAGAACTAGAATTTAAGCTCAGTTCTGACTACAAAGATAATGACCCTTAATTGCTAAATATTTATATAGCTTTAATGCTTAAAATAATATAAAAATACCATTTCTAAAAAAAAAATGATGCCCTGGAAGTTAAAGTCTATAACATATAATTTTTTTGGTAGTGTTGTTTTCATGTAATAAGGAAAAACAGATCCATTTTGCCAATACATTTTAAGGAAAATCCCCCACCTTCTGGAAAGTCTGCCTCCCTCTTAAGCACACTTCTTGTACTCTTGTAACATTCTCTCATCTCAGAGAAGATCTCGATAAGCAGCCTCTAGTGATTACTGACCCTATTTTTACCAGAGGCCTTTCAAAATTGAAATCAAATTCAGGCTTAAATTAAGAAGGAATAAGAATCTGAGAGAATGTCTCCATTCCATTGTCCACTATTTTTCTCTGTCTTTGACCATAACCTCTCAGTCATTAGCTGCTTCGGATGCAAACAGAAGGTAAATGAAGGGAAAGGAAGAGTGAAGCAATAATGACAAGAGAAAGAGATTTGTCAAAGCTTCAAGAATTCAGAAATGGATTTTAATTACAGATTAGGAACCATGAACTGGGAATTTGTTACTTTTATACAAACAGTGGATTTGCTACTGGAATTCAAAAGAGAACAAGGGCTTCCTTGAGTAGGCTAAAGGTCCCAGCCCTTTCCCTATTGGCTTTACATTTTATATAACCTAAAATTGTTACCAATTTGGGGGTTTCTGAAAGACAACAGATGCTTTCAATTACGCACTACTTCGAGGCACATGACCTTGTATTTCTGTTCCCACCCTCGGATCAATATCCTTGAGTTTCATTCCACACACACATACAATTGAAATAAGATTCAAAACTTGCTCCTTCCAGATAATGCCAAAAGAAGTCATGAACAAAGGCAAAATTTGTCATTTTAAGTTGTAGACTGTGGGAAGAAATTAGGTGTTATATCGAGAATTGAGAGTATTGATCCAGAAAGCAAAATGTCCATAATTTAAAAGTAAAACACCAGTAAAAAAAAATATATTATTTGATTGGTACATACCTCATTTGCCTAAAAATAGAGAACTATTCTCTAGTACACTTTACCATTTTCACTGGATCTAGGACCTGAAGAGTGAAGAGTTCTCGGGGGGGGGGATTGGTCATTTTATAAGCAGATATTTCAGAATACGACCTCTTCTTTCCTCAGTATGGTAGTTTCCAGTTTTTTCTTTTCTGCTTTTCTACCCTGTCCTATCCCTAAACTTCACATTGCTAAACATATTGTTCTGAAAGTACAAAGAGAAAAAAAAGGATCTAAATTCTAGCAGTGACAACTCTAAAGTGCAGTGTTTTTATAGGTAAAACTCAAATGATTTCTCAAGATGCATATATCATACCTTAAATTATGGCTAAATATTATTTAATAAAAATAAAATTAACTGTTGATGAACTTCTTAGATGACAGAAAAGAGATCATCTGGTCAGAGAATTTACCAGCATGATTTTACCAAAAATATAATAAAATGCCTCGTGAAATTGTTATGATATCTGAGATTGTTACACCACAATTATGAGACCCTATATTTCCAAGATGAGGCATTGTTCTCCATAAAAATTCATCAACTTATTCTGTAGGTCTTAACACTTTCTACGATTGCATAGCAAGAATTTATGCCAAAGTTTTCCCCAAGTCTAAAGTCTTCAGCACATTTTAGAATTCTGGTAAATTAGGAAATATTTTTGTACAGAACACATAAAATATGGGAAGAAATACTTAGCCACAGCTCATATCACCAAGTTAAAGGATGTTTCCATACCAATAAGTAGCAACAACAGGTATGAAATACAGACTGGTTTCCCATAATAATCAAATTTTCCACTGCTAATCAAATTTTTCTTACCAAATAAAAAATATTTAAAACATTTCACTGAGGGTAGCGCCTATGACTCAAAGAAGTAGGGTGCCAGGCCCATATGCTGGAGGTGGCAGGTTCAAACCCAGCCTCGGCCAAAATAAATAAATAAATAAATAAACATTTCCTTGAAAAGGAGTTTAATAGAAAAAGCAATTCTGATTTACTTGTCAAAGAATATCTTGTAGATGCACAAATGGAACTATAATGTTCTTACAGTGGTAGGCCTGAAATAATGAAGCATATGAATATTTATTGTTAGCAATATAAACAAACAATAGACTTGCAGAATTGATGCTTCCATATTTATTATATTAACAGTATTTTATTTTTCAAAGTATTAATCTCTGCGTCCTTGAAATCCTTATCAGTTCTGTAAGAAATATGATGAAAAGTACACATCAAGTCATGGGAGGAACAAAACATGCGTAGACACATAGTTATGAATGTGGATATAAACACACTAAGCCTCTATGCTCACTGCATTACTAGATGTGGAGAAGGTAAGAGCTACCATGTTTCCCCAAAAATAAGACACTATCTTATATTTAGTTTTTCTCGAGAAGACACAGTAGGGTTTATTTTCAGGGGATGTCTTATTTTTATTAACTATAATACAACAATCTACATTTATTCAAATACAGTTAAGTCATCTTCTTCTGGAACCTGACCGGGGGAGCCCACCTTGTTGGTGGGGCTGGCACTAGTGATGCATGAATTCCTTTCCCCTAGCCGTTCACATGTGTGCAATAGGATGCCTGTGACCTCAGTTACCACACGCACACCCAGCAAGTGCAAATGGCTCAGAGAAAGGAGCTGTGGCAGATAGAAGGTACTCCAGTCTTCCTTAGTGCTCTGTGCCGAAATGCAGGGCGTGGCTATGTAGAAACGCTGCATAGCCAGGCCCATCACTTGGTCTTATTGTTGGGGTAGGGCTTCTATTTAAAAAATGCATAGAAATCCTGCTAGGGCTTATTTTTTGGGTAGGTCTTATTTTTTGGGTAGGTCTTATTCTCAGGGAAACACAGTATACCAAACAGAGAAAAGCAAAAGCATAAGGGAGAACTAAAACAAGAGCAGAAAGCAGTAAGGACTGTGAAAGTCAGAACTGCTGTGAAGACAAATGCCAAAATCAGCCCTGCAATGAAGACACAGAGCCCTGGTGTAACAGCAAAAAGGGAGAACTGAAGGCAGAGTTCCTGGATTAAGCTGGGGACTCTGGAAGAAGACTAACGATTTGCAATATTTACTACTGTAAAGTTGAAATAATTGCAAATACTCTCTGAGGGAAGCTTCTACAACATAGACTTACAGGTTCCATTGGCATCTACACACATATATAATATACATTGTGTTTACACACAATTTTACAGATATTTATAATCAAAATCATCAAATATGCAAGAATGCATCCAATATAAATGTAGATCAACAAAAGTACAGGTAGCAGTTATAGATATACAAGAATTGGAAGTATTATAATTATCAGCTAGAGATTAGAAAATATGTATAAAATAAAGAAGTAAAATAATTGCATTTATGAAATAATCAAGTAATATGATACCATCAAAAGCAGCACAGACATATTAGAATTTTAGAAATAAAATAAAATGTGGTATTGAAATTAAACAAAAATGTTTAATGGATAGGTTAAACCTTAGACTAGGCAATATGGAAAGAAAATGATTTATAAATTTAATTCAACCCCCATCAAACTACCACCACCACCACGTACTTCACACACCAGTAAAAAATAATTCTACACATTTTTAGAACCAGAGAAGAGCCCGAATTGCCAATGCAATCTTAAGCAAAGACAAACAAATAAACAAGCAAAACAAACCTGGAGACTTCACATTACCAGACTACAAACTATACTACAAGGTACACTAACCAAACAACATGGCATTGGGGCAAAAATAGAGAGACAGAGCAATGGAACAAAACAGAGAACCCCAACATAAAACCACATACTTACAACCAAGTGATCTGTGACAACACAGACAACCATACTGGGGAGAAGAAGCCTTTTTCAACAGACAGTGCTGGGAAAATTGGATAGCCACATGCCAAAGAATAAAATAGGACCCCCTATCTCTCACCACTCAGAAAAATTAATTTAAGATGGATAAAAGACTAAATCTAAGAGGCATTAAACCATAAGAATTCTCGAAGAGAATACAGCAAATAATCTATTAAAAAGAACTCAGTGGCAATTATGGCAGCAACAAAAATAAATAAATGGGACTTAACTGAAGTGCCGTCACACAGCTAAGGAAACGATCAACGTGACAAAGGGGAAAACTACCGAACGGGAGAGAATCATTACAAGTTCCCAAGTTAGACAACCGATAAAGGGCTAATATACAGAATCTATAAAGAATTCTGGCATATCAATAAGAAAAAACCCACCCCATTAAAAAGTGGGCAAAAGACATACAAAAATGGCTAATAAACATATGAAAAAATGCTCAGCATGACTAATCATCCCTGAAATGCAAATTAAAACTGCAGTGAGATATCACCTTACCCCTGTTAGAACGGCTTTTATTAAAAAGTTCCAAAACAACAGAAGCTGGCATAGATTCAGAGAGAAAGGAACATTTATACCCTGTAGGACTGCAAATTAGTACAACCTCTGTGGAAAGCAGTATGGAGATTGTTCACAAAACTAAAAATAGACATACCATGTGATCCAGCAATCTCACTATTGGGTATCGACTCAAAGGAAAAGAAGGTTTTCCCTCAGAAGATACGTACACTTGCATGTCTATTTCAGCACAATTCACAATTACAAAGATGTGACACCAACCCAAGTGCCCATCAGTTTGTAACTGGATTAGTAAAAAGTATATTAATAAATATACCATGGAGTACCACTCAGCCATAGAAATGAGGAAGTAATACCTTTTGCAACAATTGGAGTGGAATTGGAGACCATTCTCCTAAGAATCTCAGGAATGGAAAACAAACACCACATATCCACACTATCAAACTGGAACTAATCAATGAGGACACACGTGCACAGAGGGACGTGCAGCACGGGGAGGAGGGAGGGAGGAGAGGCAGAGAGGAGGGGGCGGGGACGAGGGGCAAAACCCTACCTAATGGGAACAATGAACAAACCTAGAGCTGAGACTGAAGCATTACAAAAACGATCCACTTTGGGCAGCACCTGTGGTTCAAAGGAGTAGGGAGCCAGCTCCATATGCTGGAGGTGGTGGGTTCAAACTCAGCTCCAGCCAAAAACTGCAAAAAAAAAAAAAAAAAAGAAAGAAAGAAAGAAAAAAGTGATCCACTTTACCTAAATCGTTGCACTCCTTAGAAATGAAAAAAAAAAAAAAAAGGCTAGACTCTAGACTTCTACAGATCATTTCTAGCTTAAAGAAATACAACTCTAAAGATAAAATGAGATAACAAACAAATGGGAATATATCCCTGTTTCTTGCAGCATTTATCAAATTTTAGATCTGAATAAAATTAGATGTTAACAATTTTACTGTGGGCTGAAGGATGAAATTTTATATCCTACCCTTGCCCTAACTTGTATGTTGAAGTTTTAAGCCCTAATACCTCACTCAGAGTGTGACTATGTTTGAAGATATGGTCCTTAAGAGATAACTAAGCTAAAACGAGGCCATTAAGGTATGGCCTAAATTCAATGGGAACCATGTCCTTATAAGCAGGAGTGATTAGGACGGAGACACAGACGACAGATCATGTGAAAACACAGAGAACAGAAAACCACCTGCAAGCCAAAGAGAGGGCCCTCCAAAGAAATTCACTCTGCGGACTCCTTCATCT
>CAUYQV010122964.1:0-26675 GCA_963574575.1 Galagoides demidoff | reverse complement strand
GTGGAGAACTGTGTTGAAGGGTGTGAAGTGTATGGGGAAGTCTGTTAGAAGATTGGGGCCATGACCTTAGCCCGAACAGAGGCAGAGATGGAAACAGTGAATCAGAAAAAAAATATGTCATGAAGTTAGAATCAACAAGCTTTGGTGACTGGTGACTTGTGTAAGGTAAAGAGAGTCAGGAAGTAAGACATTCCAGAGGGTTCTGACATCGGCCAATTTGGCCAGGATGGATGCCATTTGTTAACATGAAAAATAAAAGAAATTTACCCGAGAAAACCACTGTCTGGAAAATTATGTTCCCATTCCCATAGAATGGAGTTGTTGGTAGGAAACAGAAACTGTTGCACGTCAACCCCTATCGTGTTGAACCACTAAAACTTGTGGTTTATCTATTACAGCTGCTAATTTTATTCTAACTTGTTTTCACTCAATGTAATAACAAATTACCCCAAAGTTAGGTGCTTAAAACAATAAAAATTTATAATCTCATAGCTTGATGTATCAGAAATTCTCAAGAGGCTTGGCTGGGTGGTTTTGGTTTGGGATCTCCCAAGGTTGTGGTCAAAGTGTCACTTGGGGACTCAGGGTCTCTGTCATCTGAAGGCTTTACTGGAGCTACAGAGTCACTTGAGACTCTCACACAGCTATTGGCAGAGGGTCTCGGCTTCTTGACAGTGAACCTTTGGATAGAGCCCTGTGAGTGTCTCCATGATACAGGAGTTTTCTTCCAGAGAGAGAGAGAGAAAGAGAGAGAGAGAGAATGAGAATGAATGAATGTGAATGGAGATTGCTCTTTAAGACCCCGTCAGGGAGGTTTTGCACTGTTACTTCCACCATACCACGTTCTTCACAAGGCAGTCACCAAGCCCAGTGCACACGCAGGGGAGGACATCAGGCTCCACCTTTTGAAGGGGAGAGTGTCAAAGGATGTGTGGACATATTTTGATACTATATATGAATATAGGGAACCGTGGGCTTAGCTAACAGTCGTAAACTTTGCTGACCGTGGGCTTAGCTACCACAGTAGTAAACATATGACATTCATGAGGGTCTTTTTTGTGGAACAAACACGAATAACCTCCTTTGTGGCTAAGGCTGAGTGCATCCGTCTTTCCTCTTTATCTGGCGAGTTCTTCAAGGGCACGAACTGTGTCCCTTCATGCTCTGCCAGCCATCCCTGGCATATTGTGAGCACTCAATAAATAATAATTAATTCAGTCCCTTGATAAAAAGTCAGCTACTTACTCAATGAATAATAATTAATAACAACAAAATGACTGGAAAGAGCGGCAAAACTTGGAAGAAAGTTATAAATGAGATGTATCTGTCTACCTAATTAAATATAATTTTTTTAGAGGATGAACTTAGAATTTGAGCTCTGTGAATGTGACATAGCAATTTAATGCCTTAGAGTTAGAGTTCACCTTGTCAGCAATGTTCACAGTTGTGTTTGCATATATTTATATAAATTATATCATGCAGGTGTGTATACATATATGTATATGTGCAAATATCTGTACACCTGTGTGTATGTGACACTATCTATAGGTAACTGACCCTGGGCCAGTCTGTGAGGCATTACATTTGTGTTTGAGTGTGTGTATGGGAAGACCCCTCTGCACGCTAAAGCGTGTAAGCTTTTAAAAAGAGGGTACCACCATTGACGCTGCAGTGGAGTATTTGTGCCTCAGATTCTCTCAATTCTCCATTATCAACTCTCATAGGATCGTCATCCTGGGGTCCTTTCCTTTAGGACCATAGCATGACGTGGAAAGCACAAACTCTGGAGCCATTTGCCTGGATTCAGATTACAGCTCTCCTATTTCTTACATGTAACATTTTGGAAAATTGTTTATCTTTGTTTCATCATTCGTAAAATGGGAATAGTAATAATGGGTACCCTCTGGGTACCTACCTCAAAAGCATAGAGAAGATCTTTAAGTCAGTATAGGTACAGCTCTTAGGCTGACATAGAGTACACTCCTACATAGTAACCAAAATCACTGTATCAGGTTAATATTTAGCTAATGTCACAATCTAATTTGTAATAATGAGTTAGAAGCCCAATGATTTACTTTCTTACTTTAATCAGGAGCTTGTGAATTCCAAGCAAACCTATGTTGCAGATACAGTTACACAGGAATTCTTTTGTGTTTTCCAAATTGTAGCATTTCAGATGACAACTAAGAAGTATGTTCTTCCGGTCATCTGTTTCCAAATATTTAGCCTTTCCAGAGAACAGATAAAACAATGAAAACTATTGATTTTTCACGTTTTACTTTAAGGTTGTACAGACACAGTTATTAGAAAGTTGCACCAACTTTCAGAGTCTGTTTAGTAAACCAAGCAGGACATTCTCAAAGAAGAAAAAAAAAAAAAAAGAATCAGGTGAAACACTATAAATGGATCTGCTAAACTTTCAGTTTGCTTTTCCCTTGGAAGTCTTATCCGGACTCTTACTCATTTACTTCTGACTCCTTCCTAACGTCGACTGAAATGAAATGCTGTTTATTTTACTCAGATTCAGTGTGTGCCTCTCAGAAAAACTAGTAAGTGCCTACCCTTCCGGAGTCGGTCCCTAGAGCAACTAAAAAGAGTGGATAGGGCACTTTTATTGATGGGAACAATTTTGCTAAAGCGTGAAAGCTTTTAAAAAGAGGGTAATGTAAGAAATAGATGTAATAAAGAGAACGAGCCCGCTGGACGACAATGGGGAGCTGCTAGATGCTGGATGCTGTGCTCATGAGTTATTCTGTTATTTTAGCCTAATGGCCTTGAAGGTCTTTTAAATCATCTAGGTGGATATATATTACATGGGGATAATAGTGTGGATGGTTGTTTCCACTTGACTTTAAAATACTCTTCAAAGTCAGAGAACTTTCTGCATTACGTGGGATTGCTGAATTAGGTACTTTTGAAAGACTGGTTTTCATATGCACACTATTTTTCCAACATGTTAAGATAATTTTCTTACTCTAAATATGAAAATAAATTCCTTAATTCGACCAGGGAAACTGGTTGACGGGTCCTCTCACATAATGATGAGTCAACTCTGCCCCTTTTCAGCTCACCTTTGTTGCTAATGCCTGAGCTATCACTGAAGATTAAAGACAGTATTCAGGGAGGGCTATTTCTCATACTTTACCTGCTCATTAAGTGCCAAGATAGTTTTTTACTCAATTATGCATCTGCCAATGAAAATAGTGAGCAAAGACAACATCGAGGCCCTGTTTTCATCCTGATCATTGTTCTTTAGTGAATTACAAGGTTGAGGGTCTCCTGCAACAATTTATATTGACCTGGGCTTCATAAATCTGGTCCAGTAGACTGAGTTGCTGAGCTGTATGTTGCGATCATGTCTTCCTACTAATAACATCAATCACTTGCTCAAGAGAAAGCAGCAGTTCCTGAGTGTCTGTCTTGTGCTCCCATCAGAAAGGACGTTTTACCAGGAGGCTGACCAGGGCCTGTTGCTCCTTAGCATGGCTACCGTCAGTCTTCCCTGTGGAGATTCAAACTCTAACCTGTTACGTCCTTCCTACTAGGCAATGTCAAAATGAACAAAACATTGATTTGTTGAGAAAAATGCTGTATTTGTGTAAGCCACAATTTCTAAAGATGGCCATGAAATTAAAAGGCCATCAGGTATATGTGCGTGAGAATAAAGGTAAATTTTCTGTCTTCATTCACTTGGAGTGGTGTCTGAGTTGGAGCTGTATCTGAGATAAAGTGATTTTTATTTTTGGCTTTGTGATGGAATGCTTCTAACTCAATTACTAAAGGAGTAATTTTTTTCCTTAAGGAAATACTAAAGTTAATGGGAAACCAGTCAACACATCTGTCTCTGACGTGTTCCAAAGCACTTGAGTTGGGTAAGTTCTGTATCTGACCACCAATGTCTCATGTAGAAAAATGTGGGCTCTGACTAATACATAGAGAATTGTGTTATTTGATACTATATTACACTAGAGGATAAAACAGAACTGAAAATCAGCCCAGCAAAAATGAGAGGACACAAATGAGACTGTTTCAGGTATCTCCTGTTGTAATAACGCCCTTTCTTTTCGTTGTTTTAGTGTACCAACAGAAACATAGCTAAATATTTTTTACTAAAGAGTTACTGAAAGTAAATGCTTATATGCCCTTTGCTAATCTGGCTTTTTATTTGCCCTCCTGTAGCAGTTATTAGGTAACTCTTAGGGAAGGTTTAATTTGGTTTACATGTAAAGTAATTCATAATCATGTGCCTGATTATTTTTAAAAATAAGATGCATTTTGTTGAAACCTATTATCTCTGACACTGCTGGATACTCCATAGAACATTTCTTTCCAGCTTGGCACCTGTAGCTCAGCGGGTAGGGCACTGGCCACATATACTGAGGCAGGCGGGTTCAAACCTGGCCCAGGCCTGCAAAACAACAATGACAACTACAGCAAAAAAATAGCTGGGTGTTGTGGCAAGTGCCTGTAGTCCCAGCTACTTGGGGGGCTGAGGCAAGAAAATCACTTAAGCCCAAGAGTTTGAGGTTGCTGTGAGTGGTGATGCCAGAGCACTCTACCCAGGGTGACATAGTGAGACTTTTTCTCAAAACAAAAGAAGTAAATAAATAACATTTCTTCTATCCTTTTATTATTTAACTTCCATGAAATACAAAGTGTATAGGGGACACTTAGATTTAATTCTTTATTAATGGCAGACATGATAGCATTTTATTGGGAAGAAACAAAGAAAAGGGTTCTCAGAATTTATATTTATCCTTCCCCATATAGCATGTGCTGCACTTCACAAAATGTTCTGTCCTTCTTTCCATCATTTTGATGATTTTAGGAAACTATTTAAATAAGAATTTAATTATAGACAATTTCTCAGACTGATTTCTTTCATATCGCTGTAGTTTTAATTACTGTTGATAATATGGATTTAATGGTCATACTGAGTCTGAAAATAGGACCGTCAGTTGAATGAACTTAATAGAATATATTAACTAATAATTTTTCCCAGCCCTACGTGCAAAGGGCTAAAGTTTTAATCTCATTTCTGCCTCTAGCGGGTGGATTGTAAAGCCGTGGGTTCTTGTAGCTTTATTTGTATGATGAAGACCATTTTTAATTCTACCATCTCATGATGAATATAGAACCAGATTGTGGAAGATTTATTCACTGCTTATTAAGTCATCTTTAAACCATCTGTACCTGGACTACATTTTGCTTATGATAAAATTAAAATGAGTCTGTGAGTAATAAAGACATTTAAATGAATGGTAGGTAATACAATTCAAAGCCCTAAAAACAATACCAATGCTGGTATTACTTTATACAAATACAATGCAATATGATAATAAACCACTATCAATATTTATTTTTCATGTTATAAAATAATACAAATTCTAGAAGTACAAAAATATAAGAAGTCCTTCCTAATCTTAGAGACCTTAACGTTATTTTGGAAGGTTCACGTCCACTTTTTCCTGTTCATACACTACTGTGCGGTGAATACAAATTTATAACATGACTATCGCTGGGATCCTTGTCTGTATGAAGCATGATCAGAACCTCTTCTCACACACATAAAATGATTTCTAATAAATCACTCAAAAGTATTATTTCATAGACCATTTCTTTAAAAAAAAACTCTCATCTTGAATTTTAAACCTCATTATTTCACAAGACTGAGATCAAAAATTTTCAGTATTGAAATATCAGCAAGTCTCTAGGATCAGCCAGGGAGAAATGGAACAGTTAAATGGAAGTATTGAGATGGTGGTGGTGGATAGTTTGAGATTTACACATAGAAAGTTTTAGACTTTTTTTTTTGTCCTAAGGCAAATGGCTTGACAATTACAGTAGCAAACACTTCAGCCGGTCCATCTTTGGAAGCTGATCCAGTTAGAAAGCACTGGGAAAGATATTAAAGTACTTGAACCTGGGTACTCTTCCACTCTCCCCCACGTGCTGAAGAATTTTATTACTAAATCTTCACCTGCAGTGTGGTCTCCCTTATCACTTCAGGACAGCGCACCAACTGTCCCTGGACCAACCCTTTGGGTGATCTGGAGTTACCTCACACTCAGCATGTATAAAACTCGTGAACGCATTTGGCTCAAGCCAGAAAACAAGGGACATTCTTTTCTTCAAACTGTAAATTTAATCAATAACCAAATTGTGTCACCATGCTCTTTGATATCTCTTGGTTTTGCTTCTCTGAACTGCATGGTGACAGTCATCACCATGACGTCTCACCTGAATAGGCCTCTGTAGCCTCCTGGCTGAGGTGCCGTGGGGAGGATATACATTACACTTAAGGGGGTGGGGAGGATCTAAACGAAACTCTGATTTTAGATTCATCCTTGATAAACCTCTTCATATATATATATATATATATATATATATATATATATATATGTATATATATATATTATTTTTTTTTAGTCTAAGCAATAGAAAGTAGGTTATAACGGCTCTTATGAAATGAGCCTGCTATCTTCTCCAGCATTGTCTTTCAAAACTTTCTGCCTGAAATTCAAAGCCCAAAACTAACTGAAATACTATGCTTAGTGGAACATGCCTCTTTTTTGGGTGTTAGCAATGTTCTTACCCTTGCTTAGACATCATGCTCTCCTGGATTACCTCCTACATGTAACCTTCATGGGTTCCTAAGTCTAGGCAAGATACACCCTCCTGTAAGTTTCCAAAACACCTGTGCTTGCCAGAATGCACTGAGATTCCTGACTACTTGTCAAGTGAAGGGTTGGAATTGTGTCCTCTTAGCCATCATACCTCAGATCAATCTTTCCCATATTTCTCCCAGTTTTTCATCTGTGTGCTTGTTCTCTGTATAGCTGGGTGTCCATAATTCGTGAACTTGCCCTACTCTCCTTTCTTTCTATTACTTTTCCCCGAAATTGCTCATCTTACTTGCTCTTCAAGGATCAGTTGTATGGCACTCCCTCCATGGACACTTTTTTCTGGCTCTCAAGTGCAGAACTCCTCAGAGGCATTGTCCAATTACGTGACTCTTAATGACCTTGAACGTTAACTGATTTTTTACCTGTCTTCTTCTCTTCCTCACAGTACCTGGCAGAGACTGTGACTTAATCTGTGTACCGTTTCTCCTACCCTTTAGTGCCAGTACCTGTAAATAAATTCCGTTAATCTCCATGGAAGAAACTCACATGCCAGATGTATTAACCTCTGTTTTGGAATTTCCCTTCCTGGCATGCCTTCTTCCTCTTCCCTCTGACATTTATCTGTCATTTTCCTGATTTATCTCCTTAAGGAGACGTTTCAAACACATCACTCTGCAGGAGTTGCCTTAAACCCATCTGTCAGACTCTGATTTCTCTCCTACCTTCCTTTAATTTTATTTATTTTAATTTAATTTAATTTTATTTTAGTATTTCTTTTTTAACAATATTACTTGGTAGATACTAATGTGTATTTTGGTGGTTTTCAGGTAATTTTGAAGAGATTTGTTTTGTTTCCTAAAACAACTTATAAATCTAGAGAGGCACTGTCCAATAGGAGACTTGGCTACAATGGAAATATTCTGTATCTAACAAATACTTGCTAGACTTGTATAACTACTAAATACTTGAAAAGTGTCTGATGGGGCATTGTGGCGGGTGCCTGTAGTCCCAGCTACTCAGAAGGCTGAGGCAAGAGAATAGCCTAAGCCCAGGAGTTGGAGGTTGCTGTGAGCTGTGATGCCATAGCACTCTACCATGGGTGATAAAGTGAAACTCTGTCTTTACAAAAAATAAAAAAGACCCAGAGGCCTGAGGGTCAATTTAAAAAGTGTCTCATGAGAGTGAGAAATAAAAATTTAAATTAAAAATGTTAATTTAATAAATAGCTACATATGAGGTTACTATATTGAACAGTGCAGTTCTCAGTGGTAGAAACAGTATACTTTAAATTATAGCAGAACCTCCATAGTTGACCGCCTCCCTACATTGACCACCTCCTTGAGCTGACCTCCCTTTCACAGAGTGGAGTTCCACCATATGGAAGTTTCTCGTGTTGACCACTGCTGTATGGTAAACAATTTCTTATAGTCTTTTGAGTGGTCAACTTATATATAGTCTCTATAGAGCAGAAAGAGGTTCTACTCTATATAAAACACTATTGAATACAGATCCTTAGTCAAGTTTTGAAATCACCCATTGATGCAGGCAGCATAAACAACCTACCTGCAATGTCTTAATAACAACCCACCAGGAAAGTCTTGATTTTGACCCAAAAAAATCCAAAATAGTCTAACCATATTTGTCATCCACCCTACTCACGGAGCTTACCAACTAAACACTTCTCACAATATACAGAAAAATGAATTGAAGGTATATCGTAAACCAAAATGAAAAAATATAAAAGCACACAGCTTATAGAAATAAAACAGGGAAATATCTTCATGATTTGGGCACAAAGAGTTTAGATGGATCAATATGTATAATATGTATTTTTAATTAAATACAATACAATACACAACATAATACAATGCGTGTTAAAATTATGGCACAATATAATGCAGTACAATCTACTAAACAGTAGACAAATTATATCTGACACAAAAAGATACATAAATGGTCAAGAAGCACATGAGAAGCAGCTCCACATCCCTAGTCATCAGTGGTTTAGAGCCATAGAGAAGCCCTACTATGCACTCATTAGGGTTATTAAAACGAAACAGACTGGATCATACACTGTATAAAGTACCTAAAATAGCTTTGAAAGGCAGTGTGGTAGATCCTACTAAAGTTAAACATGTTCTATAACACAGCAAGTTCATTCCTAGATATTTACCCAAGACGTGAAAACATGGATCCACTAGAAACTCGTGCACAGACTGCCCAATCGTAGCTTCATCCTCAGTGGCCCGTAACTGGAGCAATCACACGCCCATCAGCAGGCCATGGTACAAAGCGTTATGCTCAGTGCACGCACAGAAGAGCACACGCAGAATAATCGTGTTTACCAGAAGTTTTAGTATAAGCAGATCTAGTTTGTAGTGATACAATTTGAAAGAAAAGTTTTCAGGAGGGATGAGAGTTGGGAGACTGGTACTAACTGGAAAGGGGAGTTTCAGGGATCATCTCTGATGGTGGGTACGCAAGTTTCTCATTGGTCAGAATTTTAAAACTCCACCCATCAGCTATCTGCATTTTACTATTTGAAAAATATACTATTACCTCTGTAGGTGGACCACCGGAGGGCCTGTAACAAACTGGTTAACACACGGAGGGGGTCAACATGAGGATTGAGACCAACGGCACTGATGTGTGTACATGTGGTGCACGGCCAGTCCCCGAAAATTAGGTCATCTGAAGCGGGTGGTCAATGCAGGGCAGTGATCAGCTGTGGAGGTTCTACTGTATATAAAATAAAAAAACAAACTTATTAGTAACATGTAATGAATAAAAAGGAAGAAATGAAAAAAAATAATTATACCTCAGGGACTGTCTGAAACACAAAGGAAACGGGAGTGAAGTTTGCTGTGTGATGACTCACTTGGGAACAAGTGCTGGGCCCATATGCAGAGGTCTGGACTCACTTGACCACAATATTTCACGCTACCAGCAGAATGGACCTAGCTCACTGGCTGGAAACTTCTTCCCTTACTCTTAATCTTTTACGTCTAAATAAATATCTGATAACAATGAGGAAATTCTAACCCTAAGTTGCAAGTACGTTGAAATTTGTGATGAGAATGAACCCGTCCATTGGTAGAACCCATTGCCTTTGTAGGTTTAAAGTTTGGAGTCTGCTAGAAGGGTGGGGGAAATCTTCAATTTTGGAGCTCATTTCTGTTGTTTTTCTGTTGCAGCTTGAGACTATTAACCTCTGGGCCACAGGGCAGGCCTCATCTGTTTAGCCTCATTATTAAGGGAAGGGCGGTTCAGTTTCAGTCTCTGTGGGAAGGATGGGGATACAATGTTTTTATGCTTTTACTTGTTCATTTTAAATATGTGCAGAAGGCCAGTGTGTACCTCTAGCTTTAAGTCCAAAGCGAAATGAAACAAATTATCACGATAAAATCCAAGACAGCAGATTGGAAAGTTTATAGCGTTTTTAGAGAAATATAACAAAATATCAAAAGATTAGGCCTTCACAGACCTGGATAAATATTGCAATTAGCACTTTCTTCTCCATCTCCATTTCCTTTCCTTTTTAAGGCCCCTTCATGTCTTCCCGTTTCTCTGACAGGCTTCCCCTGCAAATTCTACTATCTCCTGAAATATTCACACCTATCGCATTTCTGCTAAGGGCACAATTTATTGAGCCCCATATTATCTCATTACCCCTATGATAACACTGAATCTACACACTGAACTGCGATGTATGTACTATGTACTAGTTTAATTCCCTATTTACAGACAAACAAAGCCACAGTAAAGAGAGGTAGCTTGTCTAAAATAACACAGCCTGCAAGAGTCGATATTGGAATTCAAACAACGGAATGGAGATGAGGGGCTTAACCATCGAGCTAAGGCTCTCCTGCCGCTTTCTCTCTTTTTCTCAAGTACCATCTTTGTGCCAATAATCCAGGAAGCCTTTGCATTCAGTATCTAATTTAATTCTTACAATGACTTTGAGAGATAGGATTTAAAAATCTCCATTTTACAGATTTAAAAAAAGTATCTAATTCTTACAATGACTTTGAAAGGTAGGATTCAAAAATCTCTATTCTACAGATTAAAAACAAACACAAGACACTAAAGTCGACGAAGCCAATTAGCTTGCTCACAATTATACGGCTAGAAAGGGAAGGACAGCTGAACTGGAAACTTACCTACCTTCACAGCTGCCCTTCTTTGTAAATGCCAAACATTTAAGGCAGAATTTCATCTGGGTTTGTTTATGTTTAGATAATTTAGTAATCCTTAAACTGTAAAATGCCAGGCATCTGAGGAAGGCATTTGGGAAGATGGTTTGGGGTGAAAGGTCCTCAAGTGCCACTACCTCGTGGCCACTTGTCCTCCTTGTTAGGCTGACGCTGAGTGCACGGAGTCTAAGGCATGGACAAGGAGACACCCCCGCTAATTCTGCTGTCTCCTATGCAAGTTGCCCAGTAATCAGTGTCTACTGGACATATGGCGACTGCTATCTAAACTTAGCATTTTCGCATGTGGTTGCTGGGCCGATTTATAACACCGCTCAACTCATTCGGAAATCCTGTAACTCTGGTTTTTCTTTCAACCTGACCAAGACAGCTCAAAGAAAGTGGTTCATTGGCTACAAAAAGATCCGTCTTCAGAGATTGCTGTAGGGAAGGAATTTTAAATGTATTTTTGGAATCCCTTCCAGTATACAATTACCTAGTTCGGTTTAACTCGAGCTAATTTAAAAATAATTTCCATTCTTTGAGCAAATGTATGTGAAGGGAACCCAGGAGCGGGTTGGAAGTCAAGAGAGAACTGGGCAGTGTGGACGTCACTGAAACAGTGTGGAATCTGCACACATTCTGTATTATACACACATAGATTTCAAAATCTTGCAGCCTCGTTACTCTTCCTCTAGCCAATGTACTATTTTAAATTTCTGTGGGCCACATTTTTCCTATCTTTAAAATCAAGACTTTGAACCTGTGGATGCCTAAGTTCTTGCGAAATATGTACTCTTTTCTATACTATAATATACTGTGCCTACATTTTTTTTTTTTTAGGATATACAAGTCTAAGTTTATTTTATATTAGAGAAAGAAAAGAGAGTCAGGGGAAGAGATGAGAATAGGAGAGAGACGGGAACAGAGAGCAGGGAGTCTCTGCCTGCATCTTTTGAGTGTTTGAAATATAGAGAAGTATAACCCAAACAGATTTAGTATTTCATTTATTCGTCTGAGTTTTCATCACAAATATTTATTAAGAACCTACAAAGTACTAGGGCCTGTGCTGGCTTTGGGGATAAATAAGACACAGTCCCTACCCTCAGAGACCTGCCCGTAGCACTGAATAAAGCTGTAAGGAAAGCTAATGAAATTCTCACACGTGATGAACATCCTAGAGATAACAGGTCCCAGCTGCTCTTCTTTTCATTACAAAATGTACGAAGAACCTATTTGTGCCTATTGGTCCATGTCATGGACCAATAGGCACAAATGCCCTATCTAGTAGAGCTCCTACTTTTGGGTACCTTCCTAAAAACCAGAAAAGGCTTTGTTTTTTCTCTTTTTCTTCTTTTTCTTTTTGTACATAAAATGAATAATACAGGAGAAAACCAATAGCCAGTTTATACTCCCTGCTGTCCTTCCAAAGCTTCAGCCCAAAATAAAGGTGCTGCGGGGGTGGAGAACCCAATTTCCATTCTAAGTTTCACACAGTGGGTTTCAGTCAATTAAAATTTCTGTTCCTAAGATACAGTTGCTTATGGAGGCAAGTAGCACCCACATTTTTTGGAAACAATGAATCTTGGTCTAAAGGAACTTTCTTCCCCCAGTGGGTTTGGAGACCTCCAGGATTCTGTTCAGTTGCTGAGAAGATGTTGTGAAGCCAATTGATCTCCTTTCCCAGGGACCAACTTCTTCCTATTACCTGGGTTTTGACTCCTCTGAGCAACGTGACAAACATCTTGGGGGAAGGGAGGACAACATGTTTCTTGTTCTTTTTATTCTCACTAATACATTGGAACTAGGCCATCTGGCTGCCTTTTGGGCAAATCCATTTTATAACAAGATTTTTTTTTTTTTTTTGGTAATTCAGTAATTAAACCCCTTTGGATAGGGTTCAAGATGGACCTGCCTTATGCTGAATTTTGCTTTATAGCAAACTGTTAGTCACAGGTGCCAGTGAATTTATAAATAAAAATGAGAAATCTCTTATGGATTTTAGAAAATTGGTCATCTTTTTGTAAGGTGAGACTGTGCTCAGAATTGCCCTGGGGTCCAGCATTGTTAAGATTGCTTGATATCTGCCTCTTTACCCTGCAACTAACCTCCTAGGGTTGAAATGTTGTGAGTGACAGTGTTAATGTTGTCACCACAGTTAGAGTGTACTCAAACACCATGGTGGATTTATTTTCTCCCTTGCTCAGGAAACCTGTATGGGATGCTAGATGGGGCTTTAGAAAGAACCAGAGAAGCCCTGGGCTCAGTCTCACCACAACACGATTCACTGCAGACTTAATATTCCTTTCTTATTGTCATTGTTACGTTGGTGTTTCACACTTTAAATGTCATTGCCATAATATCCTTGCATTATTTTCTGGGAATAATTATTTATTTTGAGCAATTTACCTTGCCATCCCTTAACTGAGAAAAGTATAAGTCATTACAAAAATGTGTTTAAAAGTCAAGTAATCAGTCATGTTTTCCTTGATATTAATTTATTATGGGAAAAATTTTAGCTTCCAGGCCAGTTGTGTTCCCAATTTCTTTTGCTATGAATCATGGAAAGTTAATAGTTGGTTGGAAAATTCTCTTCTGTTCACTGACCCATATAAAAATCTCTTTGTAAACTGGGCGTGGTGGCTCACGCCTGTAATCTTAGCACTCTGGGAGGCCAAGATGGGCAGATTGCTTGAGTTCAGGAGTTTGAGCCTGAGCAAGAGTGAGACCCCCATCTCTTCTAAAAATAAAAAATATTAGCTGGGCCTGTGGCAGGTACCTATAGTTCCAGCTACTCAGGAAGCCAAGGCAGAGGATCACCTGAGCCCAAGAGTTTGACATTGCTGTGAGCTGTGATGGTGCCAGGGCACTCTCCCCCAAGGACAGAGTGAGACTCTGTTTAAAACAGACAAAAAAATTCTTTGCAAAACATTATCAATTTGGACTATCACTCTTTACATTTTTTTAAAAAGACTTTATATTTTTAGAGCATTTTGGGTTCACAGAAATATTAAGAGGAAAGTACAGAAATTTCTCATAAATCTACTGTCCCAAGACATCCCTACCACACTCCATTAACAACGCCCCCCCCCCCCCCCCGTGGTCTGTACACACACCTGTTGCAACTGAGAAACCTGCATTGACACAGTAATCCTCCCACACGTTTCTGGTTCACGTTAGGTTCCCTCTTGCTGTGGTACATTTTATGAGTTTCCACAAATGCACGATGATACGTGTTCATCGTTATATAACAGTATTTACGGAGCATTTCACTGCCCTAAACCTCCTCTATCCATCCCCCCGTGCCGCCTCTCCAGCAACCACTGATATTTTTACACTTTCCATAGTGTCACGTAGTGGGAATTATATAGTATATACCCTTCAGATTGGCTTTTTTCACTCAGTAATACACATTTAAAATTTTTTCATATTGCTTCATGGCTTGATAGCTCATTTCTTTTCATACTGAATAACATCCCTGGACGTGCTGGAGTTTATTCTCCCATTTACCTACCCAGGGACATCTTCTCTGCTTCCATGTTTTGACAGTTGTAAATAAAACTGCCATTCACATCTGTGTGCAGGTTTGGGTGTGGACATTCATTTTTAAGTCCCGTGTCACTACTCATGAGCACGCTTGCTAGATCATACAGTAAAAGTGTGTTTCATTTCATAAGAAACTGTCAAATTCCCTTCCAAGATGGCTATCCCGATCCCACCAGCCATGGTGACTGCGAGTTCTGGCGCTCCACATCCCCCCAGCCCCTGGGGTTGTGACCCTTCTGGAGTTGGCTGGTCTAACAGCTGTGCGGTGGAAACTCAGGGTTGTTCTCTTTTGTATATGGTGACATACCAGGCGGACCATCCTCTCACATGCTGCTTTGTTTTTCCATCTTGTTTGATGAGGTATCATTTAAGATCCTTGGTTCATTTTCTAAATGTTTGTTTCATTATCGAGTTTGAAGAATTCTTTGTGTATTTTGGATAGCAGTCCTTTATCAGCTGTCTTTTGCAAGTATTTTCTTTCCGTCGGTGGCCTATGTTTTCATTCTCTCAACACCGTGTTTTGCAGAGCAGAATTTTTCACTTTTAAAGAAGTCTAGCTCATCAATCGTTTCTTTCACGACTCTTAACCATTGGTGTTTTATCTAAAAAGTCATCGTTACACTCAAGGTCATCTGGGTTCTCTCCTGTGTTATGTTCTAGGAGTTTTATAGATTAGCATTTTATATTTACATCTATGAACTATTTGAAGTTAATTTATGTCTACAAGGATCACTGTTTTACGTGTGAATTTCCAGTTGTTTCAGCGTGATTTGTTAAAAAATCTTATTGTTTTGCCTTTGTTCCTTTTTCAAAGATCAGTTGACTGTACTTATGTCTCTATGCTGTTTAGTTACTGTACTTATTCTTTCACCAGTATCATCCCACTCTCTTGATTCCTGTAGCTTTATAGCAAGTCTTGAAGTTGAGTGATTAGTTATCAGTCTCCCCATTTTATTTCCCTCCCGTGTTGTGTTGGTTATTCTGGATCTTTTGTCCCTTCGTTTAAAAACTTTAGAATCAATTTATCAACATCTGCAAAATAAGACGCTGCTTTCTCTCTCTTTGAACCTCCTTTGTGATCAGTGAGATAAACCATCTCTCAACATGCCTAAGTGTTTTCTTAGCGGTGATCTAGTTACAATGTCATATTGTGATCTAGTTACAATGTCATATTGTGATCTAGTTACAATGTCGTATTGTGATCTAGTTACAATGTTGTATTTGTATCAGCAGCGCTGAGGGCTTGTTTGACAAAGAAAGCAACCCCCGTGACAGTTAATTGGGTAACAATTCATTTTTATATCAAATTAAATTGTTTGAATCTTTTAAATAGATAATGAGCTTGGAACCTCTCCTCGGGCATAAGAATAGCTTGCATTGGGAGGAGGCGGCTATTTGAGTCCTGGCATTGTCCTTGCTTGGGCACAGATTTTCATTCTTTTTTGAGTCCCTGTGAATGGTTGCTGCAGTATAGCCTCCTTTCCTGGAGAAGGAATGTTCCTGAATTCCTGGGTATTCACCAGATGGTACCAGATTTCAGAATACACACATAAGTGGTAGCTTCGACCTTCTTATGTCTGCTGTGTTGACTGACATAAACCACACACTCGTGGTGGAATAGCTGATGTTTGTAATCCGAGAGGAATGTGTTACACGGCTTACATCTTGACTCTCAAAGACTAATAGGGCAACTGACTGTATTTGGGGGCATAAGAGCTGTTGTTTGAGTTACATTTGGGTCAAATTTAGAACAGGGTTTCTTCTTACGCTCACAAAGTTTCCGAAAAGCTGCTCATATGATTATCATTCATTTTGAAATTTCCTGAAAACAAACTTTGTCATGAGATTTTTAAAAGCA
This sequence comes from Galagoides demidoff, assembly GCA_963574575.1. Taxonomy (NCBI): domain Eukaryota; kingdom Metazoa; phylum Chordata; class Mammalia; order Primates; family Galagidae; genus Galagoides; species Galagoides demidoff. The sequence goes on along the minus strand of CAUYQV010122964.1, from coordinate 10,455 downwards.
TCTTTGGATACGTGCTTTTAAAAATATTTTATCTCATTTCACAATGTCTTAAATTTGACTTGATAATATATAATGTTTTTCTCCCTAAATTATAACATCACGTAGGGCTATGAGAAGCAGATAGATGGGCAAAAGTCATGGAAAGGAACAAATATGGACAGAATTCTTGGTGGAGAGAGTTTTGGAGTCTCTCAGTCCATTGGCAGCAAGAGAGCTTACTGCTGCTTAGCAAAAGAAGTTGACTAAAAAGAGAAGTATTTTGTTTACTTTTTTTCTATCCACAATCTTTCTTAGGGCAAATGCATCCATCACCTCAGGCTGCCATAACAAAATAGGGTGGAGTCGGTGGGTTACACAGCAGGAAGTCATTTCTCATAGCTCAGCAGGCTGGGAGTGTGAGATTGGGGTACAGGGTGCCAGCGTTCCTAGGTTCTGGTGAGGCTGCCTTTGCTGGCTTGTAGATGCTCTCCTTCCCACTGTCCTCATATGGTGAGAGAGAGAGGGCTGGAGTCCAGCTTCCTCTTTTTATAAGGACACCACCAATCCCCTTGGCCTCGCCTTCATAACCTCATCTAAACCTCATTACCTCCCTCAGATGGGGTTTGGGACATCAATAAATGAATTCAGTGGAGACGCAAACATTCTCTCCAGGGCAGTAAGTGAGAGCGTCCCTTAGTTTGAATCTGAATGTATCATGTTTCAATGTGGGTTTTGCTGTAAGGTCCTAATCGCAGACACTCATTATCCAGAGTCATGTCCCATCTCTCCCCTGACGCTTCCATAGCCCTTCCCTCGTAACTGGCCGCTTCACACTTGCAGGAGGGATGACGTGGTGAAGCAGGAAGCTTTTCTTTTCTCCATTTCAATCCTAGATCCCTAGTGAATTTTTCTTTTAAACAAAATTCAAAATATTTTATTTCATGAATGGGCTAAAGGGAAAAGGAAAAATTATTACTTATCCTCTGAGTGTATAAAAGATATAAGCCAATGCTGAGAGTCTGTACAATAGAAGCTGGTTTGAAGTATTTCAGAAATGTATCATTTAGGAAAGAGGGGGACGTAGGTCTCAATCAGAAGGCAGACAGCTTTGTAAGAAAGAGTTTCATAGTGGCTGACATGCATTTCTGGAGGTTTGAATTTCTGCATAAACATATCTTTTTCTTATTGTAATATATATTTTTAATTTCAGCATAAGTACAATTTACAAATATAATACATTAAAAAAATTATGTATAGGGTGGCGCCTGTGGCTCAAAGGAGTAGGGCGCTGGTCCACCTGGGCGACCTTGCCCGGGAGGGGAGTAGGGAGATAAACATATCCTTAATATGGTTGTAACAGCCACAGGGTATGACTTAATGATCAAATAATAAATAACAACAGAAAAATTAAAGCTGCAGGTGTTACCTGGTGAAGCATGGGATGGAAGCCTTGAACCATGGCACAGAACTTAGCCGAGTAACTTTAGCATTTTGATAGGATTTTTAAGTCTCTAGATTGAACTGAAATCTTTGTAAAGTAAAGAAGTTTATTTCTCTTCAAAAAAAGTTGTATTCATATGTATTTTGTCTGTTATAATAGAAATTATTTCCAGTTGGCTGATAATCATCCACTGAGTTATTTACTTAACAAACCTTAATTGGGTGCTTAACCTGCGCAAGGCCCCATGTGAAGCACGTGGACCCCATTACACTATGGATGACACGCTCTGCCCGAGAAGAGCAAGGGGTACTGTGCAGGAAAGGCCCCTAATCTGGCCTGGGAGACTCTCAGGGGCAGCTGGTGTTGAGGTCAAGTGAGACGAACCTGGAGAAGGGAGTGGGTGAAAGAGTCTTTGCTTGGAGGGGGAGAAGCACATTCAAAAGCACGAGAGACTTGCCTCCAACCTGTGCTGTTCAGCTGAGTATGACTGGGATACCGGGTGTGAGATGTGTCACAGACCTAGCTGACATTATAGAGGGCCTTGTTTGAAGTCACTGTGAAGCACCGTAGGGGTGAGAAAGATAAAACTGGTGGCAGTGGGACACAGAGGTGAAGGGAGAGTCCAAGAGGACGAATAAGTGGCTGTTACGTAAAAAAATAGAAGAAGAAGTACCAGCTCATAAGGGTCTAAAACAAAATAGAATTGACATAGGCAAGTGTTAAAAATTTGAAAAATATTTTAAAAGTAGCATTAATTGAATTAATGGAATATTGATGACAAATTCAATAGGGGATAGGAGAGTAAGGGAAGGTGGTGGGTTAAAGGTGACACTCGGGTCTCTAATCTCAGTGACAGGTATGGATGTTGCCGCTCTCCTAAACAGAGTAGTCTGGGAAAAGATACGGATCTGGAGGGAAAACGATGGGTTCAGCTTGAGACAGGATCCACTTGCAGTGTGTTTTTAGGTATTCACGTGGAAATTCTCACAGGCAGTTGAGGGCTAGGTGTAAAATAGAGAGTTATTGCAACATAGATAGTAGTTGCATCAGTGCAATAGGCCGTGATGGTAGTTGACACAATTTGCATGAGTATATTATCCAGCAGAATGGAGCCCGGGATAGGCCTACAGCAATACTATCTTTTAAGAAGCAAGTAAAGAAAGGAAATTATAAAGGAGACTATCAAGGAATAAATAGCTGGTAAAGTAGGAGGGTGGTTTCCAAGAGTCAGGGGAATTCAGAGAGCTTTGGTTACAGAGACAATTGTTGCAGTACAGTAAAGGAAGTTAAAGATTGGAAAGTAGAAAGAGAGATTATATAAATTATCATCTGGAATAGAATAGATGTGAGAACAAAGAGTTGTTAAAAATAGTTATGCCACACCAGGGATACTCCAGGCCAGCCGGAATAGATGGTTATTCTGCATCGGGAGTGGGCGGACAATGAAAGAGAGACGGGAATGATAAGACGTTAAAGTCCTTGCATACAGACGATTTTTTAAACTAGTTTACTTTTATTTTTATTGATTGATTGATTGATTGTGGAGACAGTCTCACTTTATCGCCCTTGGTAGAGTGTTGTGGTGTCACAGCTCACAGCAACCTCCAACTCCTGGGCTTAGGCGATTCTCTTTTTCTTCAGCCTCCAGAGTAGCTGGGACTACAGGCACCCACCCCAACACCCGGCTATTTTTTTGTTGCAGTTTGGCTGGGGCTGGATTTGAACCCACCACCCTTGGTATATGGGGCTAGTGCCCTACCCACTGAGCCACAGGCACGGCCCTAACTAACTAGTTTACTTTTAAAAGGGAGAGACTGAGTGGTGGTCAGAGGTGGGTAGAGGGTAAAGGGAGACTATTTAGCCTGGCAGAGACTTGAGTAATCTTCCATGTGAAAGGGAAAATGTCAGTGGAGAAGAAGAGGCCAAGTGATAAGAGAGAAAAAACAAACAACTTCCAGATGGGAGTGGGAGGGGCGTCAGCATTAACTTTAGAAAGGGGATAGGATAACTTTTCTAGAGAGACGGGAGAGAAAATGAATAGAAAGCAAATACAGTGAATGTGTGGGTGGGAGAGGCTGGAATGGCACTGTTTTCCCCCGATTGCTTCTTTTTCCTTTGTAAAATATGAAAGAAAGCCTTTTGCTTAGATGGAAATAATTAAATTATGAGATAGGGAGCCTGCAGAAAACAGGTAACGTGAGAATGGTTGGTCTGCATGCAGAGAGACAAGATGATTAGCAACGCACTGCGGAATTTCTGGCTAAACAGGGTCAACTGGACACCACAGACTTGCAGTGACCAGTGACACAGAGCTACAGAGTGTTCAGTTTGGTTTCCATTCCATCCATTTCTGACAGTAGTGATCGTGGTATTGACCAGACTGAAGTTAGGGTAGGCAAATGCAGCCAGGAGGCAAAAGAACTGAGGAACAGTCAGAGGAGTGATTCAATGTGGGGTCACTATCCACAGGAGAACAGTGGACAGGAGGAGGTTGGCCAATGGGTAAGAATGGAACAGTCAATAAATTTCAAGTCTCACAGCTAAGGCGCCAGCCACATACACCCAAGGTGGTGGGTTTGAATCCAGCCCAGGCCCGCCAAACAACAATGATGGCAGCAACCAAAAAATAGCCAGGCATTGTGGCAGGCGCCTGTGGTCCCAGCTACTTGGGAGACAGAGGCAGGAGACTCGCTTGAGCCCAGGAGTTGGAGGTTGCTGTGAGCTGTGATGCCATGGTACTCTACCCAGAGGGACAGCTTGAGGCTCTGTCTCAAAAAAAAAAAAAAAAAATTCCAAGTCTCACTGAGATTAGGAACGAAGATGTTAACAGTTCAAGCAAAGGGGCTGGAAGTACAGGAAGTGTGCTCAAAGAGGAGATGTTAGACTTGATTTCTGAGTTGTGTGAGCTCTGGGTGTGATCTGTATTTGTAAGCCCATTTATCTGACTAAATACGAGCTTTTATTCCTTCCCTGGGTTTGCTATGGATCTTGTGTCTCAGGGTCCTCTTGGTTTTCCTGACTTCAAGCTTTAACTCTAATCCCTTTTCTATCGGACCTAGAGGCATCTTTGCTGTGGATGAATAGTCCACGTCTGACTCTGAAACCCTTAGAATGTACGTGACTCAAGGGGAAGGTAAGACAATCACTTTCAAACCTTTACCCCTGATTCTGGTGCAGCCTACACTTTCCTTGTTGTAATCTTTCTGCTTTCTCTTTTTAAAAATCCATACTGAGAAATAGCTTTCATCCACCTATCCCACTTTCCACATGGGTCATCAAAATCCTCTTCGATTTTGCCAAGTTGGGGCAATACTTTGAATCCCTTTCACTGTTGGAGATCACCCTGAGAGCATTAGTTAATCTGAGTCCCTTTCACTGTTGGAGATCACCCTGAGAGCATTAGTTAATCTGAGTCCCTTTCATGGTTGGAGATCACCCTGAGAGCATTAGTTAATCTGAGTCCCTTTCACTGTTGGAGATCAGCGTGAGAGCATTAGTTAATCTGAGTCCCTTTCATGGTTGGAGATCACCCTGAGAGCATTAGTTAATCTGAGTCCCTTTCATGGTTGGAGATCACCCTGAGAGCATTAGTTATTCTGAGTCCCTTTCACTGTTGGAGATCACCCTGAGAGCATTAGTTAATCTGAGTCCCTTTCACTGTTGGAGAACACCCTGAGAGCATTAGTTAATCTGAGTCCCTTTCATGGTTGGAGATCACCGTGAAAGCATCAGTTCTCCTGTTTTTCCCCTGACAGTGAACTTTTAAACCTCCTCAAAGCTTTGCTCCAATGCAAAGGATTTATGGTTGTGGCATTTTCCAAATATTATAAATAATCAGCATGAATTCTGAAATTGATAGTAGTGACGTTTCTTCTAATAGAACCATAGTCGTGAATCTCTCGCCGCTGACTATGGCAACACTCCTACAGCCCAGGCTGGGCAGTGGTTTGGGAGGATGAGGCGACGATATTGGGGTGGTGATTCTGGCTGCGTCCCTGGCTGATTTTGCCCAGCAGGAGTTTGAGTTTTTGCAAAATGACTTTGGTGAGGGTGAGATAAAACTTCTATTTTTTTCCTCCCCCGGAAACAGTAGTAAAGATGGATTGATAAACACTTTTACATCAATTAACCATGAATTGAAAATGGGAGAAAACTGAGAAAGGGTGCAGGTAGGGAGAGTTGCTGGAATGCTTCTGAAAGAAGCCCTGATGTTACTTGCAAGACTGAAGACTAGAGGACCATGAAGTCAAACCTGGAGAGGAAATTTATTCCCTGCACACATACACCTATATTAAATCACATGGTCATGGACTTCTTTGGTACTAATCAGCTTTGGCCCAATGAGAAGCACTTGACAGAGTAAGAGGCAAATGCTGAGAACAACCAGCAACCTGAGCACATGGTTGGTGGTAGGTTGTGGTTCTGCAGATGCCTGTGACCTTCAGCAGAAGGTGATGGTACGTTTACTGACTTCTTCCTGCCACTTGATTTGCTGTGCAGGATTCTCACGGTCATAAATATCAAAATCTGGGAGGAAATCAGACTCTCAGGGAATCTATGTGGCCCTCCCTGTAACTGCCGTGTTTGCTCAGATGCAGGTGAGGTCCAGCATTAAGGAGCCTTGGGAAAATATTGTCACTAGTTAGAGGATAAACACATGTGTATGAACGTATATTACTAAATGGCCAGTTGATAAATATTCTGTTATTATTTAGATTGCTAGATTGTTGTATATGGGCGCACGAATGCAAGACATTTAAAACCCTGAAGGAGTCTCAGCCAAAGCACAGCACCTTACAGCCCTTTCGGGGGTGTCTGGTGAATGAAGGACACAAATGAGGACCCATTCTCTCGGGTCTTGGGACACACTTTCACCTGAAAGTCTCGTGTGAATTCTGAATTTTGCTGCATCCCTATATCTGTCTTTGTGGGTAGACATCTCTTAAGTTTCACAAATAATGAAAGATTTTTCTTTCTCACGTTTTTGAGATAGATGGATTTTCCAGAAAGTTGTGTTCAGGTTTCATTTTATAGTTGGGTGTACCACCTGCACACCAGAGCAGGGTCTAATCCGATGAACTGTAAGTGTGGCTGGACCGCAGAAACACAAGGGTGCCTTTTAAAAATCTTAGTGCCCAGGCCTCACTGAAGACCAGTGAAATCTGAATCTCTGAGGATTAGTCCTTAGTACTGATATTTCTTATATTCTCCCCCAGACGATTCTAATGCTCATCCAGGGGTGAAAACAACTGCTCCAGCCTGATACGTCCTGTAGTTAGATAGACGTGGATAAGGTTCTATTAGATGCTAGCTATCATTATATTCATCTCCACCTCATCACTCTCTTTCAAATGTTCCAATTGCTTCCTTGGGACCATTGAATGGTCATTTGTATAATTGCACATCCAAGCTGATTGCAGGAAGTAGAAGCTTGAACCTCCCTGAAACACGACCATGTAGGCCCATCAGATCCCGAGTGAGTAACTTAGAAGCCATTGATTCGAAAACCAAGAAGCACATCTCTTACTTCTTAACACCTTGGGCACTGATCTTTCCCCCACTGATGGTAACTTCCTACATATAAATAAAATTTTAATTTGGTGAAATCCAAATTGTTAATTTGTGGACTTTAATTATTATAATTTGATTGGTTTGACTTTTTAAACCCCCACCAAATTCTTCAACAATATTTTCAGTATTTGCTGAAGGATGACATCCCCCTTGCCTTAATCATGTGCCAGATTACTCGTAAACCTGGACCATATGCCACTGCAATTTGCTGATGGGCCCAAGCTGTTTTGGTAGATAAAATATCCAAGGGGATTAGAATGGCTCAATCCTCAGTGCGAACGGAGCCGCGGCACAGGGCAGCTATCTGCCCTGCTCTCTCCTTGTCCTCCCCGCACCGCTAGTCTCTTAATTTAGGTCATTGACCACACTAATGCGGACAAAAATGTATTTCATTGTAAGAGGTCTTTCTTTAGACACTTAAAGACCAAATGTCAAGTATGTAAGGGTTGGAATAGAGGTTTTTCTGTGTAAGAGCAGAAAAGGTCTCCCCAGTTTTAGCTTCAGGATGGTCCATGGTGGTGGTGGGTGGGTACTTTTAAATTTATCACGATCGGTGCCATAAAGAATCTTTCCTCCTTATTTGGTTTGTATTTTCTTTCCAGCCCAGTCAATGATGCTCTTCTCTGTCTTCAATGTTTGAATGACTGCAAGTGGTTTTTTTTTACTTTTAATAAAAAACCTCTATGATTCTCGGTAAGAAATCAGAGTCAGATAGCTGATTACATTACTAAAATTTAAAATAACCTTGGGAGAATACAATTTTCTGGAAGACACTTTCCCACACTCCCACTTTTCTTTCTGGTACAAGTGAAATTTCCCCCAATATAGCTGTCATTATGATTTATTTCTTGTGTCTTGAGATCCTCTTTCTCAATGGCAGCCACTTGTTTTAAATGTCTGACATGGTTTGGGTAAAGAGGAAGTAGTAAAACATATTGCTTTGAAATATCCTAGTTACTCTTACTATTATGAGTGCCTTCAAATTTAAAACAGTGGGGGAAATGCTAATTATGTCCTATGTCAATATTAAAGATTTTGATTATTATGCATTTATGCCAAGATATTAAAGAATAACTGAAGTTTCGAGTTGGAACCATTGTAGAAGTTCACTGAACAACCTTTCAATCATCTCTGTGTTATCCTGCTAAATCCAAGACTCCTCTCCCAATTTTCCAAAGAATCTGATTGTGAACTTCTCACAATGAGGAATGCCAGAGACATTCTTCCTTGAGCCTTCCTCTTTATGATTTCAATGCATAGTGACGTCTGTGAGAGATTAACAGAGTAATTTTAATTTTGTTTTTCCTCAGAAAAATCCCTCAAATACTTGTCTGAAGGTCACATTTCTAGACTTAGAAATTTAACAGTCATGATGGTGCACCCTTGCATTTCAGGTAGGGAGCCACTCCCTACATACACGGAGGGGCCACAATATTCCAATTGTGGTCAATACCCTTACATGGGTCTAAAATTCACCACACACGTACGGGATAGTTGTTCAGTTATTAATGACTGAGAGTATCTTTCCAGCAGTCAGAAAAAGGGATTGTGTTCTCCTGTGAATGTTCTTTATTTTCTTTTTTGTTGAACATAAAGTCTGGCTTATTTAGAGAATCTGGCATGGCATTGTAAAAAGGGATCTGTGTTTCCTTCACATGCCCAGGGGTGGAGAGTTCTTTCTTAATCACACATTAATTCATATATTGTCTCTTAGTCGACTTTCTTTTAGTAAGTTGAAAGCAACACAGACAAAACTGCACAGACCACACGAAACAAAGGAGTGATTATTATTATTTGACATAAACAGGGCTCCAGTTTATGGGGAGTTTTTGAATCCCAGGGATGGGATTCAAGCCATGTAGCTGAGATGTCCTTTCTCTCTGTGCCTTGCGTCTGCTGCTCTCGTCCACTCCTTCTCCAGACAGGCTTTCTCGGTGGTGCAAGCGATATGTTTATAAATAAACTTGAGTTCAGATCATCCCCGGTTTAGTGACCCTGTAAGGATGGAAGAGTTCCTGTAAGTCTCCAGATAAAAGCTTTGGGAGGGCTGGCGCTGCACGTGCATCCCAGGACCGCAGAGTGTGGCGCCACGTGGGTCAGGTCAGAGTCCCATGCCCAGCCGTGTACCTCCTGTCCAGCAGCTGGCTTCTGCTGTGGTCTCTCCATCTCTTTTTCTCTCTTTTACTCCCACCCCCAGATGCCACAGCGGCTGCCTCGGCCTCCGGCCACATCTGAAGTTTGTCTTTCCTTGTCTACTATTCTTAAGATGAGAAACTGTGTCCTGCTTTTCTGAAACTTAATTCAACAACTATCAGGTGGGCTAACAACACCTACCCACAGAGCATTTGTGAGGGCTCCAGGAGGGCTGCCGCCTAGTAGACTGTTCAACAAACACAAGTCCTCTCCTCACGTTTACATTAAAGGTTTGAAGAAGGGACTCAGGTTGCTGTGGAAAGCAGGTGGTGAGGTTATAGATGCACATAATTGTCACCAACAGTGTGAACTCAGGGCTTGGGGGCTCCTTCAAGTTGGAGAAACATATTTTTGAAATTATTATGCTCCGACTGTTAAACTCTAAGGAAAAAGGCCTAAAAAAGAATATACTTATGCAAATAATTTTTATATTCAGAGATCAATTGTATATTTAAACCCAAAACAAATCTGTGATTTAAGGTGGATTTATTTACAGTGACTAGACAATAAAGCAATAGAATTTATGAGGCATGCTCTGAGTTACGAGAAATGTCTTTCAGCTACTAACTTAAAAGACTTCAAAGGTCCCTTTTTGTCACATAAAACTTGTCCATGCCAAACTGTGTAAAGAGATCTTTATTCAGTTTTGATAGTTAAAAAAAACTACATTAAACTTTCTTTTTAATGTTAAAACATCTTTAAGCAATCCTTATAAACAGAGTGAAAGATGTAGGAAGTGTGAACACAAAAATGTTTTCACTAATTAGAGATAACCTTATATAGTTTCACTACTTCTGAGTTACCAGGACATCTGTAACTTGTGAAAAAGATTTTTATATTGTATTCCCATATATTATGTATTTTTTTCTTATTTTTAAAAACATGTAAACATGGATATTGAGAGAGATTTTTTGTTATTTGCTTGTTTATACCAAGTTATTAAAATAGGAATTTCGAATTCATTTGTTAGGCATCCTAACAAAGGCTTAACCAAACACACTACCAAACTTATTTACATCCTGGGTCTTCACAGGCAAGGTCGCCTTTCCAGCAGCTTAACAGACTGATGTGGGTGGACAGAGAAACATCAGTGATGTCTGATCTTTTTCACTTCTGTACTGAAATTATGGCAAAGTGAGCATAAATATTTAAGAAAGGAAATAGTGAATAGAAGACCAATGAGTTGGGTACAAAGGTTAAACAGATAGACAAATGAAAATTGTTTCAAAGAAACATACATAGACACATTATTCTTTTTTCTTTCTTTCTTT
>CAUYQV010122962.1:0-14734 GCA_963574575.1 Galagoides demidoff | reverse complement strand
CATCACAGCTCATAGCAACCTCCAACTCCTGGGCTCAAGTGAGTCTCCTGCCTCCGCCTCCCAAGTAGCTGGGACCACAGGCGCCCGCCACAACGCCCGGCCATTTTTTGGTTGCAGCCATCATTGTTGTTTGGCAGGCCCGGTCTGGGGATTTGAACCCGCCACCTTAGGTGTATGCCATCTTAGATGATTGAGCCACAGGCGCTGAGCCTGTTTTGTTTTTTCAAGACAAAGTCTCACTCTCACACTGGGATTGAGTGCCATGGCATCATCATAGCGCACAGCAACCTCAGACTCTTGAGCTCAAGCAATCCTCATGCCTTAGCCTCCTGAGTAGCTGGGATTACAGGCTCCTGCCTCAATGCCCAGCTTGTTTCTCTATTTTTAGTAGAAATGGGTCTCACTTTTGCTCAGGCTGGTCTTGAACTCCGAGCTTAAGGGATCCTCCGGCCCTGGCCTCGTGCTAGGATTACAGGCATGACTCAAGACTCTAGGCCCTGATTTGGTATTTAATTAGCAACGTAATTACCCTACAAGGATGTGTGACTGTATACCCACAAAGAATTGTGGGCACTAACATCTGCGAGAAGTACTAACAAAACACTAAATAGTCTTTTTTTTTTTTTTTTTGTAGAGATAGAATCTCACTTTATCACCCTCAGTAAAGTGCCGGGGCATCACACTGCTCACAGCAACCTTCAGTTCAGTTCCTGGGTTTAGGCAATTCTCTTGTCTCAGCCTCTCAAGTAGCTGGGACTACAGGTGCCCTCCGCAACGCCAGGCTATTTTTTGGTTGTTGTTGTTGCAGTTCGGCCAGGGCTGGGTTTGAATCCACCGCCCTTGGTATATGAGGCTGGTGCCCTACCCACTGAGCCACAGGTGCCACCCAACACTAAATAGTCTTAAACCAATTTAGATCAGTAGGTAGAACTTAATTTTTTACATGCTTTAGATCAGGAGTCCTCAAACTATGTGGCCCGTCAGGTGTTTTTGTCGCTGCTACCTGTCCTGCTTAGCAGCCAGTTCATCCCAGGGCCTGCAGTCTGGCCCTCCAGTGGTCTGAGGGACAGTGAACTGGTCCCCTGTTTAAAAAGTTGGAGGACCCCAAGTGCATTCATATCACTGTTATTTCCCTAGTTCTTTTGTTTGTTTGTATTTAAAAGACAGTCTCCGGCTCGGCACCTGTGGCTCAAGTGGCTAAGGCACCAGCCACATACACCTAAGGTGGCAGCTTCGAATCCAGCCCGAGCCTGCCAAACAACAATGACGGCTGCAACCAAAAAATAGCCGGGCATTGTGGCAGGCACCTGTGATCCCAGCTACTTGGGAGGCTGAGGCAGGAGACTCGCTTGAGCCCAGGAGTTGGAGGTTGCTGTGAGCTGTGATGCTAGAGCACTCTACCCAGGGGGATAGCTTGAGGCTCTGTCTCAAAAAAAAAAAAAAAAAAAAGACAGTCTCACTTTGTTTGCCTGGGTAGAGTGCTATGGCATCACAGCTCACAGCAACCTCCAACTCCTAGGCTTAGGCAATTCTCTTGCCTCAGCCTCCCAGTAACTGGGACTAACAGGCGCCCGCCACAACGCCCAGCTATTTTTTTGTTGCAATTTGGCCAGACTGAGTTTGAACCTGCCACCCTTAGTATATAGGGCCAGCACCCTACCCACTGAGCCATAGGCGCCACCCTATTTCCCTAGTTCTGTATAGACTGGACTCAGCTAGATGGCAACCAAGGGTGGAACAGGTGAAGAATACATGCAAACAGTGAGTGAGATGAGGCTAGATGGGGGATGTGGCAGGCCACCATCAGCCCAGGAAATGGGGTCAGGGGAACCTATTAAGAGAATTGGGGGAACTAAGAGTGAGCCCTGAGTTCCTGTAACATCGTTCTCTTGTCCCCATAGTTCGGCAAGACCCATTGCTTGGAAGCAGTGAGACCTTCAACAGTTTTCTGCGTCGAGCACAACAGGTAAGTCTTTGGGTGGGACTAGGATTTAGGGGGAAAACCTTGTTGGAAGGCCATGACAATTTTTTTTTGTGAGCCAGAGTTTCAGGTGGTTGCCGTGGCATCACAGGTCACAGCAACCTCAAACTCTTGGGCTTAAGCAGTTCTCTCACCTCAGCCTTCCAAGTAGCTGGGACTACAGATGCCCACCACAGCGCCCAGCTGTTTTTAGAGATGAGGTCTTGCTCTTGCCCAAGCTGGTCTCAAACTCGTGAGCTCAGGCAATCTACGTGCCTCAGCCTCCCAGAGTGCTAGGAAGGATTACAGGCTTAAGCTACCTTGCCCAGCCTTCATGTCATTTTTTTTTTTTTTTTTTTTTTTTGGTATAGAAGTTCTATAGGGACCTAGAAATAGAGAGGTAGGGATGGATCAGGTGTTAAAAGGTAGTGCCTCCCATCCCTATGTGTGTTCACAACAGGAGACACAACAGGTCCCTACAGAGGAGGTCTCCTTGGAAGTGCTACTCAGCAATGGGCAGAAAGTTCTGGTCAATGTGCTCACATCAGACCAGACTGAGGACGTCCTGGAGGTGAGGTGCTGATTTGGCACTACCCATCCTCTTTCTGTACCCCAAGATCCCAGGCCAGGATATGATTAAAACCAGCCAATATGATGACCTGAACTTCCTATCCCTATTCCCAGGCTGTGGCCGCAAAGCTGGATCTTCCAGATGACTTGATCGGATACTTCAGCCTTTTCCTAGTTCGAGAAAAAGAGGACGGGGCCTTTTCTTGTGAGTTTCTCTGGACTTTACCACTTCATTGTGTTTCTAGTAGTGAGTTTGCCTTCACACACCCCCACCTCATGATGGATCATTTTCTCAGTGGTGCTGCTTTCTTTATTTCCCTTCTTTTGAATCTCATAACATTTTTCTTCTTTTTAAACCCATAGTTGTACGGAAATTGCAAGAGTTTGAGCTACCTTATGTGTCTGTTACCAGTCTTCGTAGTCAAGAGTACAAGATTGTGCTAAGGAAGAGGTCAGGGCTGGATCTGGAGGGAGAGGGTGCTGTGTTAGATTATTGGGCCATATATGGAGACAGAATAATCTGGACAGGAGGGTATAGTACTGGGTGTTTCTACCAGGCTTTCCCAGATTCCTCCCACTATGCCACCGTTAGCCCCAGATAGTTTCAGATTGCTCCTGTTTTTCCCGTTTTCCATTCTACTTTTTGCCTTACCCCAGCTTAGCCCCATTACCCCTTTCCACCCCTTGGCCTCACAGTTATTGGGACTCTGCCTATGACGACGATGTCATGGAGAACCGGGTTGGCCTGAACCTGCTTTATGCTCAGGTGAGCTTGGAGCTGCCTCAGAACCCTTCCTCTGGAACTGACTCTGGTGTCCCACTGTCTCAAGAAAACTCCTTTCATGTTCTTTGTTCCCAGTTCATGGGGAAATTCCTAAAATACTATCGGGGAACTTATAAAGCTATTAAGTTCAAGGACTCACTGCATAGAGGTTGCTTAGTTGTGGGATTAGGGGTCAGACTGGACAGAGGTAACTGTAGATATCTTTGTCCTTGGACCTCTGACTGGGAGTCCCTACCCTTTCAACTCTTGTCTCCACTGTAGACAGTGTCAGATATTGAACGTGGGTGGATCTTGGTCACCAAGGAGCAGCATCGGCAACTCAAATCTCTGCAAGAGAAGGTCTCCAAGAAGGAGGTAAGTCCTGCCTCTCTGTCTCATTCCAAGGGGTTGCTCTTTCTGAGCTGTCCTGTTCCCCCTCCTAACCCACTATACATGATGATCCTTTTTCAGTTCCTGCGACTGGCCCAGACACTGCGGCACTACGGCTACCTGCGCTTTGATGCCTGTGTAGCTGACTTCCCAGAGAAGGACTGTCCGGTAGTAGTAAGTGCAGGCAACAGTGAGCTTAGCCTCCAGCTCCGCCTACCTGGCCAGCAACTCCGTGAAGGCTCCTTCCGGGTCACCCGAATGCGATGCTGGCGGGTCACCTCCTCAGTGAGTAGGGAAAAGAAAAGGCAGCCTTCTGCAATGGGAGTTTGTAAGCCCTGAGCTTCAGGAATGGGCTGTAGTTGATCAGGGAGGCAGGCAGGCTGGTCAGAATGAACTCAATTCCTCTACTCTTCTAGGTGCCACTACCCACTGGAGGCACAAGCAGTCCAGGCCGGGGACGGGGTGAGGTGCGCCTGGAACTGGCCTTTGAATACCTCATGAGCAAGGACCGGCTTCAGTGGGTCACCATCACTAGCCCCCAGGTGTGAGCCCACCCTCAGGCCTCCTCTGGAGCCCTTTAGATACCAAGTCTAGGGCTTCCAGGACTCCATGTGAGTGGGAGCCCTTATCTTTGTGGTGCTGGGCTCAGAATGACCACTCTAGTCAGGCTGAGCACTCTTCTTGCCCTCAGGCCATCATGATGAGCATCTGCTTGCAATCCATGGTAGATGAACTGATGGTAAAGAAATCTGGCGGCAGTATCAGGAAGGTAGGCAGCAATGTGGGCTAAGCGTGGATTAAGCAGTAAGGGATTGTCCTGCCCCCTCCTTTTGTCCTAGGCTTCTCTTGAAAGGGAAAGGAAGTGTTTCCTGCCCTCACCACACCTTGTGTCTG
Organism: Galagoides demidoff; assembly: GCA_963574575.1. NCBI lineage: Eukaryota > Metazoa > Chordata > Mammalia > Primates > Galagidae > Galagoides > Galagoides demidoff. Next base: position 10,157 of record CAUYQV010122962.1, on the reverse strand, counting down.
TCCATAGATGCTGCGTCGGCGGGTGGGGGGCACCCTGAGACGCTCAGACAGCCAGCAAGCAGTGAAGTCTCCACCACTGCTAGTAAGTATTGGCTCTTGGTTAGGCACCTTGCCTCACCTCTACCAGTGAGTCTGACACCTGTCTCTTCTTCCTCAGGAATCACCTGATGCCAGCCGGGAATCTGTGGTCAAACTCTCAGTGAGTTACAGGGTTGGTGAGGTTGGTGTTTGCAGGGGATCTCACAGGCTTAAGCCCTCTGACCCCCACCCTGCCTTTGTTACAGAGTAAGCTGAGTGCCGTGAGCTTGCGGGGAATTGGCAGTCCCAGCACAGATGCCAGTGCCAGTGATGTCCACGGCAATTTCGCCTTTGAGGGCATTGGAGATGAGGATCTGTAATCTCCACTGCTTGGATGCCCTCTACCCCAGAGAAATTTATAGAAACTTGCCCTGTGCCTATGTCCCCCAAGCTAGGGGATCTTTTCCTTCCTCCTCACCTTTTTCTCCTTTTGGCCAGGGGCCTTCTAACAAACCTCTCCTTCTCCCTGGGCTGGCTGCACAAAGGATTGTCCCCTGTCTTTTCAGAGCCGGCCCTCAATGCCAAATTAGCATTTAGTATTTTGCACAAAGTCTAAGGGACCATGGCTACCTGCTTTGGGGGAAAAACCACAGCTCCCGCTGGGCTGCTTTTGGCTTTTTGGGGCCATGGGCCAAAGGCCAAGGGTATGGGCAAAGGTCTATGTATGGTCTGGCCCAGTTCCCTGTCATTAAATTCAGCCTGATTGCTGCCTACCTCTGGTTCCCTCACCGCCTCTGCTTCCCCCATCCATAGAATGGATTTCTATGCTAAGGGTGAAGTCAGACTGTGCTTGCTGTTGCCAATTCAGCATAGGCATGGCTTTGTTAGTGTTTTCTTTATTATAAAGCACTGAAATAAGTTAAAACAGGTGGGAGGCTGGGTAGTTCCCCAGCCAGTTCATCCACAGCCCCCGGGAGTAATGGAGGCAAATATAGGGCCCTTCTCACTGAGCTCATGAAGTGCATCAGTCAAGGCAAGACCCCTTGGTCCATATGGGCCCTCTACCCATGAGGTTTGGCTGGTCCTTTGAGCGCCTAGATTAGTTTGTGTGGAGCCCCTGGCCAGCGGGGGAGAAAGGAGAAGGTGGCTTCTGGTCCATCTGTATAAAACATGGGGAAGGAGGCCCTAGTTCAGGGTGAGTCTGTATGGAGAGCCCGGCTACCAGCAGCACCCAGGGTTGGTGGACCCCGAGAACTCAGAACAGAAGATGGGCTGTGGGGTGAGGCCCAGCCCTCAGAGGCAGAGAGGGCAGGCCCTCCTGCCCCACCATGGCCATGCACCTTCTGGTGGCGCTTGTAGTTGTCCCAGTGGCCCGTGGTGTAGGCGCAAGTGGCGCAGCGGAAGGGCTTCTCGCCCGTATGCCGTAGCATGTGGCGTTTGAGGTTCATGCTCTGGTTGCAGCTGTAGTTACAAAGGCTACACTGAAAAGGTTTGTCACCAGAGTGGATGCGACCATGACGCTTGAGGTTGGCCAGGTTGCCACAGGCATAGGGGCAGAGGGGGCACTTGTAGGGCTTCTCTCCTGTGTGGACACGCTGGTGCCGTTTCAGGTTATCCAGATGAGCAGAAGCATAAGGACAGCGGGCGCACCGGAAGGGCTTCTCACCACTATGTGTCTTCATGTGCCGGGCCAGGTGGTTAGGATAGTGAGTGGCAAAGGGGCAGAGGCTACAGGCAAAGCCTTTGTCACTGGGACCCTGGGGCCCCCCACTGGCACCCCCTCCAGCCTCTCCTCGAATGCAGCGCCCACACATGGCTGCTCCCAGCCGACTACCCTCACCCTCCTCCAGCTCTTGTCCACAGCCCCGGCAGGTCCAAGGGAATAGCAGCTCTGGCAGTGGTTCTGATCCAGTTCTACAGAGGCCCTCCCCTTCACCAGGCAGCTGCCCACAGTCTGGCAGGAAACCAGCACCACCTGGTGGCACGTGAAGGCTCAAATCTGGAAGGAGCAGAGCATCTGTGGGAAAAATCAGACTTGGGCTAAGAATCAGATTATCCTAGGGCTACCCACCCATGTCCTAGGATATTTGGTTCCTGGCCCTTTACCTTCAGGTCGCCGGGGCACTGCCCCCTCCTGCTCTGTGGGACTGGGAGGCCGGGTTGGTCGTGGAGCACAGCAGCGGAAGCCACAGGTCGGGCAGGGAGGAGTGGGGGGCCCTGCATGTGTACGCTGATGCCGCCTCAGGTTGCCCAGGCTGCTGCAGGCAAAGGGGCAGTGGGGACAGCGGTAGGGCTTCTCGCCAGTGTGGGTGCGGGTATGTCGTGTCAGGTTGACGAGCTGGGCTGAGGCGTAGGGGCAGCGGCCACAGCGGAACGGCTTCTCCCCGCTGTGTGTCTGCATGTGCCGCTTCAGGTGGCTCGAGTAGTGGGACACGAAGGTGCAGAGGCGGCATGAGTACAGTAGCCGAGGGGGCAGCAGGGGCCCCCCACCCGGCCCTCCTGCCCCACAACACGGCCCCTCACCTGTCGGCCCCCCACACAGCTGGCAGGCTGGGCCTGGCCTCTCACCCCTGGCCTCCCCTGGCACCCTGGCTGGTTCCTCAACTTCACTCTCAGCACTTAGTGCCCGGCCGCCCCCAGATTCATCATCGCTCAGCCCGTAGGGAAGCCCAGGCCTGGCCCCCAGAGAGTCTCCTGGTGAGACAGACATGAGAAAAGACATCAGTAGGATCAGGCTCCCATTTCCCTTTTCACTTATGGCCTCCCCATTTGTTTGGCCCCATGATTCTCTTTCTTAACTTTGATGATCCCTGTAGTTCCCTCCTAGTGATAAAGATCTTTCCCTGCAGTAATTTCAGAACATTCAACATGAACTATCTTATCTCTGAGCCTGGAATAACCTAGGGATCACAGAAGTAAGCTAGTTTTGCTGAATGGAAAAGGATCAGGACTTGTGCTGGACCACAGACTGAAATGAATCAATCATGCAATTAACTCTTAGGATAAGAAAATAAAAATACAAAAGGCAGAGAAGGCCTGAGAACTTTTTCTAAGCTCTGTGTTAGTAAAGCCCCTTCCAGCATGGAGCTGATTATAAAACAAAACTTGTCTCTGAGGCAAAACTTGGAAGGAAGTGGAAACAGTAAGAGTAATGTATGGTAATACCATTTGTCTAAAAAGAGATTCACGTTTACATGGATTCTCAGCGTCTTTCAAAAATATCCTTCCTTGTAAGTAGCAAAAGTGGGTAGGTACTGCAGCAAATTAGGGTACAGTGATGCTGAGATCACAGGGAAAAGCAACATGGAGATAAAACCTCTCAATACAAAGGCGCTTAAGCTACAGGTGAAAGGAGTTAAAGTGCTGACTTGAATGATTTACAGAGGGGCTGCTTCCCTAAACTTATAAGTAAACACTTAAGGAAGAAACAGGCTGGGGAGGATGACAAGGGCATTTACAATTGACCAACTGCTCCATGTGATTCACCCACCCTCCTGTTCATACCACCTTTGACCAGACTCCAAATCTTTACCTGAACAAAGTGATAGAAGTGATTGCATCGTTAAACAGATGAAGTAATCAGGCACAATCATAAACTAAACCAGCCCAAAGTTGTATCAGGAAAGGGTGTCTTGATCACTGACACTAAACCCTACTCTTGGAGGACTGAGGTCACTAGCGGTCACAAATCCTTAACCAAGTCCCCAAAACCCACCTTCAGAGTCTCTCTCGAAGCCCATGAGCTGGTCACTGTGGCCGTCAGCTTCCTCCTCTTCCTCTTCCTCCTCAAACTCCAGATCCTGGCCTAGTAGCAAATCACTCTCCAATACCAGGGCCCCGGGTCCTTCGTCGAGAGAGTCTTCAGTATCCACTGAAGAGAGGAGGGGGCTTGTGGACTTCACTCAGGAGCCAGGCCTCGTGGACCACACTTCCCGTACTCGCTGACCCTTTCGGGTTCCCTTAGTGCCTCGGTGAGAAGCTAGCACACCACCCCATCCCTTAGGAGTCCACCTCCACCCCGACCTAAACCCACTCCACTGACCCCACCCCCGTTCCTCCCCCCGGTAAGGGCCCTGACCCCTGACCTTTGACCCCCTCGCATTTCACCGGCTGCGGGTGGCTCTGCTTCCTTCGGGGCATCGTGACCGGCTCCAGCCCGACGCGCCTCCGGCCTGCGGCCGCCCGGCCCCGCCCCTCCCAGTCTGGGCCGCCAGTCCGGCCTTGCTCTCAGTGCCCGCAGGCCACCCCCATGCAGCAGCGCGGGCCCTGGGCTGACCCCTGCCCTGGCCCTGGCGCCCAGCTCAGGCCGCTCCCGCCGCCTCCGCCGCCGCCGCTTCCATTCATGGAGCCCCCTACCCCCCTACGGAGACCAGCTGGTACCTCCGTACTTGCTTCCGCTTCCGCTACCGCAGAGCCGCACGGGACCCGTAGTCCTCGGGAAGCAGCAGCGGGGAGGGTTCCCGCGAGGTGACCAGGAAGTGATTGTGATGAGCGCAGGCAGCCAAGCCAATCAGCGGCCGGGGGCGAACTGGGCCGGCCAGCGGGCAAGGGGAACCTGGCCCCGGCGTCACACTTCGGGTCCCGCCAGACCAGTCCTGACCCTTCCCCGGGGAACTAGGCAGTCATTCCTGCCTCCGGGAGGAGGTGAGGAGGCGCGCGGCGCCAGGCCGGCTTGCCAGAAGTGGGCTCCAGAGTTACAGTGCCCGGCCCCCTTGCCTCTACACACACGGGACGAACGCGTGTGCACATACGTTCACAGGGAGGGGCTCGCTCGATGCTACCGAAGGGGCCAAATCGGGGGCCAAGGCAGCAGAGAAAAAAGGACACCATGGGCACAATTAGGTTTTGGCCTTTAGTCTGAAAAAGTGTTGATTGAAAGTGTACAACAGAGAGCGGGTGCAACCGGCTGGGGGCCATGAAGCCGCCAATAAAAAAGAATGTCCTTAAATAAAGTGTTCACAGAGTAAAAACCAGAACCGCCAGTCCTTCCCTCCAACACAACAGAGCACAGGCACAGAACCGGTGATGAGCCCAAGGAGCACGGAAGAGGTTGGGAAAGACTGCAGAGGCTCCCAGGCTGCTGTGTGGAGGGAGAGCCCTCTTTGGAATGGGCTGAATAAAGCCACCCAGCTCCCCCTGCGCACCTCATACCCACTGCTAAGGCTAAAGGAAAAAGACAAAACTCAGTCTCAGGTCCGGAGGGCTCAGAAACAGTCTAGGTGGGCAGGGGTCTGGATAACTGCTAGTCCCGCTTGGCCTTCTTCTTGTCGCTGTTGCCATTTTCTTCAGCACCCTCATTAGAGAATACTTCCTCTAGTTTCCGTTTGCCACTCTCTGGCTGGAGCTCTGGTGTGTTCCGTGGCTTGAAGCAAATGATGATGCAGGTCATGTTGTCACACCCTGTACCATCCCCAGAAGTGTCTGGTGCCAAGCATTGATCCAGCAGCTACAAAAGTGATGGGGTAGCTCAGCTACAGGGTTTGAACACCTTCCCGGGAACCTAGAGTCCCACAAGAGGGTTTCCCCTGCTGAGAAGGTGATGAAAAGAGGAATGGGCAACAGGTATCACAAAACAGCCAACTTGCTAGTCCCTGAGGCATAAGGCTAAGTAGTACTTTCTTAGTCAAGGTTTGACATTTGTCAGTTATTAATGGTACTTCTAGGGTCAGGTGGAGAGAGTAAAGCTTGACTATGCAAACCAAACACCCTCTCTTCATTCTGGGACTCACCTCTTCCACGATGGATGATAATAACCGAAGCTCCCCATTTTCATCACGCTGGCTGATCTTTGATTGAATAAAGTCTACAACTTCCTGGCTGCTCATCACATTCCTGGTCAAAAAAAACAGAATCTTCTTTAGTATCACCAAGGCAGAGTAGAGGAGTTTATCTAGAAGTGGTGACCCAGACCAATATAAACACCTACAGAAATTTTCCTCAGCTCTGACTTTAGGCGTGGTGGTCTTGACTCACCAAGTGGTCTGCCTAGGCTCTAATCTTAGAAGAGTTCCATGCCCTACAAGAGAAGTAATGCTGCAGAAAGGAGATTTTAGGGCATTCTGCAAGTGCTCACCAGATGCCATCACAAGCAATGACCATGAATTCATGGTCATCAGTGAGAGTCAGCACCTTGATGTCAGGAAGGGCTGAAATCATCTGTTCCTCGGGTGGCAGGTTCTTGTTTCTCTTATAGAAGTGATCTCCTAAAGTAAAAGAATGGTTGTTTGATGAGCAGTTTGAATATTTACCACCGACTTTCTTTTTGAGGTAGGTCAAACTTTGCCAGTCATTTCCCTTTTTTAAGTTCTATCATCTAGTAGAATGGAGAACTGAGTTCTAGCTTTTCGAGTTTCAGTCCTCCCATTAGGTTGTGAACCTGAAGTAAGCCTTTTTCATCATCTAAAAAGTAGTGAAGATAATGATACCTAGCTTAGTTATTTCACAGAGATGTTCAAGGACAGAAACAGAAGGCATTAAAATATTTAGAAAGGGCCAGGTGCAGTGGCTCACGCCTATAATACTAGCACTTGGGAGGCCGAGGTGGATGGATTGCCTGAGCTCAGGAGTTCAAGACCAGCCCAAGCCAGCACGAGATCCCATCTCTTAAAAACTAGCCAGGTTGTGGCAGGTGCCTATAGTCCCAGCTACTTGGGAGGCTGAGGCAAGAGAATCACTTGAGCCCAAGAGTTTGAGGTTGCTGTGAGCTATGACACCACAGCACTCTACTGAGGTCAACAAAAGTGAAATTCTGTCTCAAAAATATATACATATATATTTTTAATATATGTATCTTTAATATATATATTCTATTTATTTATAAATATAAAATAAAATATAATATATAAATTATTGTATATAATAATTGGGAAACACTCAATATAAAGGTACAAGGCTATGAACATTAAAATTTGCTACTAGATAGTCTGGAACAGAGAGCAAGACCCCAAAAGTCTTTCCCATAGTTTCTTGGCCCTTACCAATGGCTCTGGAGAGGTTGAGGCCCCCATTGACTCTCCCATCCATGGTGACCTTGCCACCGGCATTCTTGATGCGTGCTAGCTCTACTTCATCCTCTGGTTTATGATCATAGGACATGTCTAAAGCTTTGCCAGCCTCAGACACCACACAGCGAGAGTCTCCTGCATTGGCTACAATCAACTGCTTCCCTCTTATCAGAGCCACCACCGCTGTTGTACCACTGTCAGAGCCAGGCTTAGTGGGAAAAATAGGAGCACAAAAACAGATGTGAGGATGTGAGTTCCTCATTGATGCACTTCTGACCATTCACTCATGCTTTCCCCTTTCATTGGGAAACCCAAGAGAGTTTTAACAAACAGGAAGAGCACTGACTTCATCTTTCCAGAGACAGTAGCATGCCCCTCCCCAATTTTCAGGTAACTTTACCCAAAAGGCTTACCACCTAGTTCCCCTTGCAACATAAATCCCCTAAAGTATCAAGGAAATCTGTGTCAAAATCAGATTCAAGAGATTCACAATTGCCTGCTGGCTTTTCCAGACTCACTGCTCCCCTCCCCCACACACCTCCTCTTTGCCTTCCATCCCAGGCACCATCATTTCTTCTTCTTCTTCATCCTCCTCTTCAGCCTCTTCAGTGTCATCCTCATCTTCCTCATTCTCGACCTCCTCACTGCTGTAGCCATCCTCTTCTTCACTGCATTCCTGCCAAAGGGGAGAATCCCAGACTGCTGAGACTGGGATGACTCCCTCCCCCCGCCCAACTCATACTCAGAACCAAGAGGCCCTGACTGCACACATACTACCATATAATTACAAAAATCTTGGGAAGGGAAAGAGCTAGCACAGGTATGACTGACATCTGAACTGGACTTAGCAGTCACTAGCACAAAGCCCTGGAAAAACCAGAACTGCCAATCTTAAAAGTACCTTCCAGTCAACAAGGCCAGAAAATAAATTGTCTAGAAAAGGAAAACACCCAAGTATCCAAGGTAACAGCACCTGGCCAAAACTAGATCTATTTGTGATAATGTCAACAAAGGAAGAGGCAAGAAGGAAAGTGGCACTTACAATGGTAGAGACCAATGAATTTAAGAAGGCTAACATTTAGAATACAGTGGGTCAAAATAGGAGAAAGAAAAGAGAATTTAAAGCTATGGATAGCAACAAATAGGCCCTCTCTGTGACTTCAGCATCTGCCTGCCCTCACAGGCTCTTACCTCACTGTCTTCCTCTTCCTCCTCTGCCTCATCTGACTCATCCTCACTGTCCTCAAAGAACTTGGACTTAGCAACTCGAGGCAGCTTGTCAGAGGCTGAAGAGCAGGAAGGCCCAGCCTCACCAGTGGGAGTGACAGGCTCACCAACTTGGCCTGCCTCAGTCCCACGTTCCAAGTTAGAGGAAAGGCCTGTGTGGGCCTTGGCCGTGGGGCCATTTTCTTGTGAAGGAGTTCCGCTAGATGAGTCCTCAGGTCCTGCCTCCCCATTGAGGCCCTGGGACCCTGGTTCCTCGCCTGTCCCAGCTCCAGATTTGTTGTGGGGAGGGCCCTTGTGACAGTTCTGCCCGTAGCGTGTCAGCAGTTCTTCAATAGTCATGGTAGCCTCTTCATGCAACAGTGCAGCCTCCTCATTGTCCACTGCAGGCAGGGAAGAGGCTAAATCAGAGCCCCCATGCCAGAATCCTCAAGGGACCAGTCCCTCTCACTGTCTCAAAAGCCCTTGCAGCCTGAGCTGCAACTTCCCCACAAACTTCTACTCCTAAGGCTCCTCTCACTTATCAAGTCCCAGAAGAACGTCCCCTAGCTTCTGCCCACGGATATTTTCATCCCTTTCTTAGTCAAAGGAACACTACTAGTTACTGTATTTCCCCCCTTACTTCTCATATGTTATTGTTAAGTTGGAAACCCTATTTTGGCTGAGGACACAGGAAGCCTACAATGCTAGTCTAGGCCAAGGGTAAAGGCTTAAAGAATGGCTATTGGGGCTAATGACTGCTCCAGTCTCGGGGAGAAAGGCAAATAAATATAACAGGAACCAGGAAGACCCTAACACAATGATTAAAAATTGTATATATAAAAATGTTTATGGGCAGCATCTGTGGCTCGAAGGAGGAGGGTGCCGGCACCATATGCCAGAGGTGGCAGGTTCAAACCCAGTCCCAGCCAAAAACTGCAAAAAAAAAGAAATGTTTATAACTAAGACACAAGCCACTCACAAAGGTTAATTATTCTCTCCTTCCTTTTGCTATCCATATATAATATAGGAGAATACCACAGAGTTCTTTAATGTGTGGACTCCCTTGGTCCCCTGAAAGCCATCTTCTGTTAGAATTGATTAACAAATAACATATACTAAAGAATATGGGACTACAGGCACAACATCCAGCTATTTTTAGGGACAGGGTCTCACTCTTGCTCAGGCTGGTCTCAAACCCATGCACTCAGACAATTCATCCACCTCAGCTTCCCAAGTGCTAGGATTACAGGCATGAGCCACCGCGCCCAGCGAATATATTTTTTTTAATGCTGATTTCTCCTCAAATACCAGGTGCCACACTCACCATCATCTTCATCAGCTACTTTTTCTTTTTCATCTTCATCCTCAGTGGGTCGCCCTGCAATCTGTGCCAGCTCTTTAATGACTTCCTCAGTGGTCAGTTTGGCATCAATAGCTAAGAAGGCATCTTCTAAAGCCTGAATATAAGCAAAATGATATAAGGTAAGTATGGGGAAAAGCATAGTGGGTACAAAAAGAATTGCCTATATATATATATATATATATTTTTTTTTTTTTTTTTTTTTTTGGAGACAGAGCCTCAAGCTATCCCCCTGGGTAGAGTGCCATGGCCTCACAGCTCACAGCAACCTCCAACTCCTGGGCTCAAGTGAGTCTCCTGCCTCAGCTTCCCAAGTAGCTGGGACCACAGGCGCCTGCCACAACGCCTGCTATTTTTTGGTTGCAGCCATCATTGTTGTTTGGCGGGCCCGGGCTGGATTCAAACCTGTCACCTTAGGTGTATGTGGCTGGCGCCTTAGCCACTTGAGCCACAGGCACTGAGCCAGAATTGCCTATATTTAATCCTGTGCACAGGATGGGATACAAATTAGAATGGGATCCATTACCCTATAAGACACTCACAAGTAAGTAAAACTATTCAGACCTGGG